>JBAMYA010065620.1:0-26697 GCA_037176975.1 Arrhamphus sclerolepis
CTTAAAAAAGAAAGAATGAAAAAATAATATATTATAGAAGTCATACAGGGGAGTATTCCACAACCAGTATATCTCTATATATCTATATATACACATATATATACATATATATGTATATATGTATGTATATATATATACACATATATATGTATATATGTATGTACTGTATATATGTAAAACACCCACAAGGCATAAAAATGCGCATAAATGTGTTGTTAAATTTCTCTGATTTTATTTCACTTTTTTTTCCTCCCTTTTTAAATGTTCTTGGAAATACATGCTTCATAGCCAATCTTTATTTACAATAACTGATGCAGATGCGGCATCTTTATCAGCAGCATTATCTACACTAAAGCAGGCTTGCATTATTTGAAATGCAAAAGAGGAACATCCAGCAAAAAGCTTCAGATGCGCGCTCCCTCAAAGAGAGGCAGCCATTACCCATCTGCTCCAATCTTTTTGTTGGCAATCTTTTCTAATATCCTTTCTTTTACCTCCACAGTTGCAATAAAACTGCACGGAGAGATGCTGTGATGCAGACTCCTGACTGACACAAAATGAGGTGGTTGCCACCTCATCCATCAATCACATCGTAGCACAAAAAAAAAAAATTGAAAAATAAAAGAAAAAAAGCAAGATTTTGGAAAGAAAATGGGACGGTATATCAAATATTGGTGATAGCAGTCAGAGAAGATGAAACAATGTTGTTTCTTCTAGTGTGAAGTCTGTCTTCTCTGTCTCCCCACCAACATTGTTTGAACTTGTGTGTCTAATAAACAGTGATATATAAAGGTCTGCCGCTGCCTCAGGAAATTATTCTGTCCTTATCTCTGCTTCTCCGCACAGCTTGGAAAGAAACAGCTGCTTTGGCAGCCTCAAAAGACAGATTGATGCTTCTGTGTCTCATACTGATTGTTTGGCCTGTTGCTCAGTCTCGCATGCTTCCTCCTTGGCATTAACACGATGCCCTTTTCGAGCACTATAAGGTTAGTGCTTCCTTTCATAGATGCAATAAACAATATTTCACATGCAGTTGAAGAGAAAGTGGTTATCTTGCTATTCAGGACTAGCACGTCTCTGCGGTGAAGGATGCAGTCCTCAGATTTCAGGACACTCTCAAACCATATAAATCTTGTCTAAACTGTGACAAAGCCAGAAATTGTGTATTTTTTTTCTTTCTTTTATCCCTATGAGGTTTATGCTGAAATTTGTATATGTCACCAGTCTACTGTCAGTGCATTGCATGAAAATGAAAGTTTATTTTACACACCTCGACTCCATTCAGTAAAGGTCTGAATTCAGGACAGATAAATGCGCTTCCAGCATAAGCTGCATCAATGTGCATCCACATGTTTTCCTTATTACCTAGAACATAAAATGTACAGTTGGGAGATTACAGTGCAATCTTGGTGATAAAAAAACAGCAAAAAAAACTACACTGTACGATTCATTCATTCACTGATCATAAAGCTTAATAAAATACATAAAATAAAAACTGTTGAGAAAACTGACTGAACGCATACTTTTGCTTTCTCACTTCTCAGCGCCTTTGATCTAGATTTGCCTTTCAAGCACACCGGTCCTTTTCAAAATGAAAGTGTTCTAATCAAAGGATTTATATGTGTGTTGTAAAGCTAATTGATGCAATAGACCTCTAGACCCCTTCCTCTCATGAATCAGAGAAAACAGAGTGTGTGTGGCTGCGACTTGTTGACTCACATAGGGGCCCCAGCTCGGTGATGTGATCAAAAGCACATGATGGAGTGGTGCCAAGAGTAGCACAGAACTGAAACAGAAGCACACACACAGACACACACACACATTTATATGTATTAACAATTCTCTACAATGTTTTTGTATGTTCTGTCATTTTCTGTTTTCACTGTTACAGAAATAACAGAGTGCAACCACTGCAGCCTCCTTGCTACAGTTCAGTGAGAGTGATCTGTAGGTCCAGATGAGACAGGGAGTATTGCACTTAACTTGATAAAGATACATTTGGTTGAACAGAAACAACGTTATCCTTCAGCAGAAGCCTCAGGGCATGCACAGCTGCATCACAAGCAAATTACATCATTCTGGCTGCCAGCTCAAACAGTGATTGTGTGAGTGGATAGAAAGCTTACAGCTGAAGAAATTCTCTGATTAAGAGCATGTTCGAAAAAATATTATTATAAATTATTCCGATTTTTTTTTACATAGAAGGGGATGAGTCCTGCGAGTTTGTCTTCCTCCACCATCTTCTTGAGCATTTTCTCCCTGACAGCATAGCAGTCATCAGTAGGAACCTTCCTCATCATTACTGCTCCAATCAGAGCAGCACGCTCCACTGAAGAATGAGCCTGAGGTTGAAAGAGAAGCGGATTTGTGAGCAACACAAACCTTTGATCCTGCTGAGAACATTTAAACATTTCACATAGAGGCTAATTTCCTTTTTGTGGTTGCTGTAAACAGTTTTTTTTAGAAACAAGAACAAGATCAGATATTTTTCATTTAAAACCTCATAGAGAAGTTTAACTGATCACAGACATTCAGTTCAATTCAAATGCAAACTGTTTGCAACACAGTTAATTCTTAACTTAACTTTACACTCTAAACTTTAAACAGTCGTGTTTACAGTATGATTAGATTTATGCTGTACTCATTTGTGGAGTTTGACTGACGAGCAGTTATTCATTGATTTTTTCCGTTCAGGGTTTGTAGAGCAGGTCTGACATCAGGGCTCCATGATGCAGATTTTTTTATCCAAGAAAAAGCTGACATTTTTTTCCACAATACCATAATATTATAAACAGACCAGTAAAGATGCCTTTAGCTTTAGATGAGTCAGTCAACTAGCTTTACCGTGGTCATCTGCAATGCACTGCTGAAGAATCAGAGTTTGCTTGCACAATTCCACAATTTGTTGAGAAAAGAACACTGGTCTTGAACAGACTACTGGGGGGAAAAAAAGACATACAGGACCTGTAAAGGTCTCTGTGGCCCTCAGGAAACTCCTTGATCCAATCTCAAAGTCAGCCTGGTATTAAACCGTATCAGAGGTAGACAGTGTCTCACTGACCCTCTGTCTCACTCAATTACTGAAAAACTCTTACGCTGTTACTAGGTAACCGTTAACCTCCCTGGTGCTGCTGAATCACACATGGAAACAGAGACTTTGCAAATGTGCAGTTCTATTGCCTTTAACATTCTTGTATGTAATTGTAACTTACGTACAGATACATACAACTTACACACATTGTAAGTGTAAAATCTTAAGATCATGGCTGAGAGCAGAAACAGGAGACTTGCCCTCTTTAAACAGTGCAGCACACTTTTCAACATAAAAATAATTTACAATATTATCTGATACATATCTCTAGACTAGCTGAAACATGATGCAAAAATAAGTGAAAGTGATGGTGTATTTTATGTTTACCTCCTCAGAAGTATATGCCACCAGTCTGGAGAGGATTTCGGACTCGGACCTTTCAGGTTCGAGTGCCTGCACCCGTCTGACTGCTTTACAGCGGGCAGCCAGCAAGGATACAAGTGTGGCCTCACTGGCTGTACCCTGTTGGAGAATTACAGCACAGGTTCAGCTGGATGGTATTTGTTATTTCAAAAGAAAGCAATACCGGTGCACACAGTGAACTGTTGGGTGAATAGCAGAATTTCCTGTAGCAATTCATCAATAAAAGCAAACATCAATATGTCGCAGCATTAATAATAGAACTGGACGGTAAACTGACCACATGTTTAATTAAATTGTCTGACATGTGGCCCTTTTTCCCTTTGTGAGAATATGGCAGTTATGAGTAAAAAAGAAAAAAAACTTGCACTAGACTGTTAGAGTTGCGTAGATGAATATTGATGAATGTTTAGGCATGAGGGTTGTGATTTCTAACCTTTTGATGCGAAGCATATTAAAACCTCCTCTAATACGCAACATGGGTCACAAATGTAATTCCAAGCATAGATATGGTTTTCTCTCTCACAACTTCTAAAGTCAATACATTTAACCCAATATTATTTTAAAAGTTGATAAATTAGGTAGTAATTTAAGCATAAAAACTATTGTGAAGGTTCAGGTGCTCCAGGACAATGATCACCACCAGCAGCTTCGTTTGACACGTCTTTTATTAATATTGTTTTTAGTAATTGTGCTTTCCAGCGCACACGCTCACGCACGCAAGACGACGTCCAGGTCTTGCTCCCCCTCCTGCCGCTGCGCCGTCACTATAGGGGATGGAGAGTGATTGTAGATGTGGCCCAGGTGCGTCCTCCGTCTCCCGTTGGTGCCAGAGCCACTGAATCACCTCCCCTCTGCAGCTGAGCTGAACCACACCCCGTCGCCACAACTATTTTTTATTGTTTTTACCTTTACATGTCATAAAATAAACAAAGATTTGGAATTTTTCCATTAATTTGTAGACATGGGTCAAAAGTGATCCGTATTCATTTCTAACATAATTCCAAGCATAGATATGGTTTTCTCTCTCACAACTTCTAAAGTCAATACATTTAACCCTATACTATTTTAAAAGTTGATAAATTAGGTAGTGTTTAAAGCACAAAAACTATTTTGTTACTGTATTCACAACAGAAATTTTGAGGAACTGTAATATTTGCAAGTGTTTCCAAAGGTGGTGTCGATCTCATGGATCAAATGGTCCACACATACACACCTAAGAGGTGAAGGAGGAGGAGGCCCATGCTGCTTGATGTTGGTGGTTTGAACGCCTTTACCATCTTTACTGCCCAACACCCTGACTATATGGGTGGTGCGCCAAATGCGTGGCGCCTTTTTATCAAGGAGTTGGCCAGAGAGCTGATCATGCCTCACATGAACAGGCGCATCACTCTTAATCTCCAGAGGCAAGTTACTGAGACCATGGTGATATGTGGCGTGAACAGGGGAACTGCTGAGACCACCCAGCTACAAGAGGACTTAAGACTGGGAGGAAAATCCACGAGGAAGAGATGCAGTATAGTTCCAAATGCCAGAGAGAGAGAAGTCACCGTCTTCTGCTCCAAATGCACACGGCCGGCGAGCAGGGACCATAAAGGGACTGTGGTCATTTGGGAAACATGTAAGAATTGACACAGCTGTCTTAGCACTGTCATAATAATAATGATGATAATAATAACTTGCATTTATATAGCGCCTTTCATGGAACCCAAGGTCGCTTGAGTTTTGAGAGAAACTGTCAATGTTCTGTAAATGTGTCTGTGCTCATATCAATAGAATTGCAGTCAGTTGTATTTAGTCACGTTTACCTCTTCTCCACAGTTCAGAAGTTAATATACCAGTTCTCCATTACTCACTAGTTACTTAGTTACTGATGTACTGCAGTTCAGTACTGGTGTTTACAGTGTCAGTGACATCATGTAAATGTTCACCTTGCAGACACGGATCATTTCTGACTCATGTGTACAATTATAGGATTGTTTCACAAAATGTACTCACATTCATGCAGTTGTCAAAGAGGACTGAATATAATTAGCGCTGTTTTTTTTTAAAACCTGAATATGAAGTGGTATTAAATGGTAATATTAAATGATGAACACTGCAAAGAAATTCTGATTCTTGCTTAATTTTACACAGGAAATGACTGTGGGTCACTTGTGACCCATGTGTGCATATTTAATATACGTATTTAAAAAGTGTTGTAATTCAAGTAGTAAATATAAATAAATGAAAATAATGAGTCATATTAGACAAAAAAGTGATGGGAACTTGGAATATTAAATGACAAATAAATTATTTTTTTTATAAAATGGCAAAGAAACACTAACTGTTCAACAATACTAGAAAATGAATGCGGGTCACTTGTGACCCATCTTGTGTATTAGAGAGGTAGTGACAAATAAGGTATTTTTATTAAAAAGGGTTTAGAGATAAAATAAAGTCTTGAAGTGAACAAAAACAAGTTAAAATGTGTTTCTTATGTAATGTAATCTCGTGCCGTTTACACAGGCCCTTTCTCTGCAGTCATAAACTGATAATTAGTAAGATGGAGTTTTACTCTGCTGCCTGAGCCAACCCCCCACCCCCCCTCCCCCCCTCAAGTTGATACACATGGTCAAAACATCAGCTCAGTTCTTACCAACTTTCCACCTGCAAACAGAGCCATTTTTGTGGAGTTGGAGTGCAAACAGATCTGATGTTCTCCAGGAGTGTGAGAGGTGAACGTGAACCGACCGTCGGAGCCATACTGACGTGAGAGGATGATCTGGAACGGTTTGAAAAGGTGAATCCTTAACACTGAATTTTTGCTCGAAGGATGCAGCTGCTTCATTGAATACTACCTCCTCCTGATTTACCTTTGCATCTGGATCCTTGATCTCAACGTGCATCCCCAGACCAGGGGTGGATGGAAGGAAGACATTGGTCTGTTTGTCCCACAGCTGCGTTCTATACTTTCCTGCCAGACGGGCAACACATTCACACGTTATCAAGTCATTCAATAAGAATTCCAAGGACAGCAACATTGCCTACAGCACCTGTGAAATCAGAACTTCAATTATAGATATGACAAGACTTATTTTTGAATGGTTTCTAGCATTTGATATCGGCACCATAGATCAAAGAAAACCATGTGCATTTGGATCTGAAACATACAATTAAAACGCATTTTTGGCTTTTATGCCCTGTAAAATCCAACTGTAAGATCCAAAGTCACTACTGTATGAGCAGTCTGGTCCAGCTCTAGTCCAGTCTCTGAAGTGTCATACCCTTACTGGGCATTGTTAAAGCCGGGGACAGAGAGATATACCAGGTTTCTGACTGCTGAGATCCAAACATCTACCCGGCTTCCTCTGGTGATCCAAACCTGCTCAGTAACCTCCTGTAGTTTGGAGAAATTCTACAATTAACAGCAGCTCTCCTCTCATTTATCTGAGCTCTTGTTGGACGCCAGGTTTCTAATTTAGTGGCCAATGTAACAGCCCTAAGGGTCTGTTTGAAATGAATTTTACTACGGTTTACTGTGCTATTATCTTTTTGAGCTTAAACATTGTTGTTTGTCATATTTTGTTGCCATGTTTGGCTGCAGCCTCTCCTGTCTGTCTCACAGCAACAGGACCTGCTGAAGCAACACTTGACAATAACAACACTTTTTACTCTAAAGGAGGCTCAACAAACTCTGAGTCAACAAACTATGAGTCTCTGGTTTCAGATCAGGTGTTCAGTGTTGGTTCAATCAACTCTAAGTATGTAAACTCTGAGTTACCGCGACTATAAACAGCCATCATCAACGGAGCTCAGATACCGTGATTCACCACGGCAACGGCAGTAAACAGAAGAGATCCTCCTACTCTTCTTCACTGAATTAGAGATTTTATTACTGTCACATTAACTTTCTGCAATAAAATGACTGCAGTGATGAATGAAGACAGTTGATGAGGGACAAACATGTAATTTAAAGACGTAGTGGCAGGTGAAACAACTTTGAAGCAGTTGAAGATGAAGAATAAAACAAGACAGATAACTCAAACGTAACAATCTTGGTTGGATTCACTCTAAAAACAATCCTTCAAGGAGCTTAGGCAAATAGATGATTAACACATCCAGTCTCACTGGTAAATCCTAAAGAGACATTTCTTTACTCACAGATGTGGGAGCAGGATACTAATAAAGTTATTTTAAAACAATTAATGACATTAATGAATCAATAATAAGATTAATAATCCAAAGTGTGAAGTATGGACATACTGTGGACGATATTTGTGATGCACAGAAGGATAAGATCATTGTTGTTTTTTGGGGAAAGCTAACAAAAAAAAAAGACCTAACGCTCTTTTAAAAAATCATCAAGGTGTTATGAGTAGAGGTCATAGCTGACCGCACTGAACTATTAAACTATCTATTCAGATTCCTCAATACACATAACTGATGCAAGTGTGACATTTCATGTTCAAACGTCTCCAAAATGATCTTCATATGATCGTTTTCTGATTAAACTGAACCCGTCTGAGCTTCATGAAGGAGAGGAGACAGAAAGAAACTCTGGTATGTTGAAGTAAAACTGCTGCTGACTGGGTTTCGTTCAGGGAGTCAGTTACCACGGTAACAGACTCCAAGTAGGAGTTACCTCAGTTTCTGAAACCGGCTCAACTGAACCCTGATGCTCCTCTGGCTCAGAGTTCAGTCACCTCGCTTTGTGAAACGGAAAACTCTCGAGTTTCCCCGAGTCCAGGTTCAACATACTCAAGTTTCTACGTAACTCATTTTGTGAAACGTACCTCTGATCTGCAGTCTTTATAAACTCCACTGTAATCCTGTGAGTAACATGGTTTATTGTAGACGTTTAAATTTGTTTGCTGCTGTAAAGATGCTGTTGAAGCTCTAGAAACCAAATGCAGTTATTGAAACTTGTGGATACCACCGTAGGCTTAGGTTTAGTTCCCTCATCTACAGTGGGCCTCTGGTCGGAGAGCGACACAGGAGCTGGACTTTACTGTTGAACTTTATGATGTTCAGCAAACTTGTGACTGACATGCAGCCGAACACATGGAACACAGTAATGGTGTCCAGAGGAACACAAATAAAACAAACATAAGCATGCTCTTCTGCACACAGATATAACTAAATATTTGAAACGTTATCATTTGTGGAATTAAGCCTTTATATCAGCATTAATATCCAACCAGAAGAATCCCTCACACATATGCACAGTAACTATGAAGCCAGATGTCATCAGCTGTAAAGTACTACAAAGATTTCAGGTAAGCATTGAAATGCTAGCCTTAGCCTGCTCAAAATTCTCTTCCTTCTCATGAGGTGAAAGCAAATGGGGAAAAAAAATCTACAGTGTGTTTCATTGTTTAGGCAAAGACTTTTAAATACTCGATAGACTGGCAGATAGACTGGCAGGCGAGCAGTCTGCATTGTGCGTGTGTGTGAAAAGTGAAAAAAAAGTGCCCATAAATAGTCTTGTTGTGAAGCTGCAGTCTCGCTGTAATCGTTGCCACCAGGATACCCTGGTTCTTTACACGATATTATCGCAGACAATATACATCGCCCACTCCCGATAACAAACCCACACAATTTTATGTTGCACTTACTGTAACACTGTACCACAAAGCACTAGGACCTCTTTTAAAGAGGCACAGCAGTAAAGACATTTAAAAAAATGTTGAAAGTGGGATGCTGTACAATGGCTGGACAATAACTCGATAATCATACATGTCACAACGGAGAGATTTTCAATAATATATTGACAATGCCAATAAGTTTGTTTGATGGTAATGTTGTCTACCTAATAAGAGGTGAACGTTATATATATTTTTATACTAATACAACACTAGAATCATATTGTATTGACTGCATTTAGGAAGTATATTGTGATATAGGCTAAATGTTGTCCTGTCGTCCAGCCCTGTGCTGGACTACATCTGAGAGGTATTTGGACCTAAGGAAACATTTAACACTGCCAGAAACCACGAAAGAACGATATCTAACATCTGCGAATTTGTCAAGTAAAATCCAAAAGTAGTATTTTAATTTAGCAAAAGCTATATAGTACATATTTGCATTTAAAAACGTTAAAAAAAAAATTACTGAACAGCACGAGCAGAGTTTCATTACAATGAAGAGACACCAGTCTGAATGTTAGATGCACATCACTGGTGACCTGCCACTGTCAGGACCCTAGATTTAAAAAGAAAAAAGAAACTGTTTGACTTTAGTGTGGTAGTCGTTGTTTAGTCTGGCAGTCGCTGTGGACACTAGAAACTAGTCTTTCTGGTCTTCAGTATGAATAAACAGCTGTTAGCCTCCAGCTAACCGCCCTCCAGCTCACCTATAACCATCGTCTCGTCCGGAATTTCCTCGATGAAACATTTCTTCTCCGTCTCTCCTATGTGGAAGTACAGCGAGTGACCTGGACAGACGCAGGCCACCATGAGCACGGCTGCAACAGTGGAGACAGAGAGCATCTTTATCTTCCTTCACTCCAGCCGACATCAGCGAACGAAGCTGTGACGTGTCAGCTGACGTCACTTCCACTGCGGAACGAGGAAGGGGATTTTCTGTTTGTGGCTCTTTCAGGATCCCCAGTTTAGCCTCGCAGGCTCTTCAGAGAACTCACCTGATAGACGAGGGAGTTTCCACTTTTCGGACTGTACAAGTTTTTCCGATGAACATTTGGAATCAAGAGTTTTAATTATATATTTTTTTATTTAATTGAAAATGTATGTAAGACAAAACAAACCACTGTCTAGACATCAGGGGTAGAAATTGTTGCAGTCTCTGTTAAAGAGGTGTTTTTCATGTGGAGCTGGCGAGCTTTCCAAAAAACAGTCGATAATCAGAAGACCTTAGATGCAGAAGGGTTGAAGTGGAGAGGCCAAAGATATAAAACAAGAGAAAAATTAAGAAGCTTTAACCATGTCCATTACTGTATCTTTAGGAGCATTGTGAGATTCCTGGAAGTTGGGATGGATTATGGATGACAGGAGACAGCAGGACTAATGTGTTTTATTTTAAACAAATCAGCAGGAGTATGCTCTGGACTCCAGAATCTCTCCACGTCACGACAGTACAGGTGGACAAAAAAAAAAAAGAAAAAAAAAAGAGAAAAAAGTCAAATGTGTGTGAGTGGGGATACCTACCTTGGAACCCCAGATGTTGAACTGCTGGATCTGAGTTTCCACCTCCAGGGAGATTTCACCTGTGTCACCAGTACCTGCCGCCAATGCTACATGGTGAGGTCATCACCACAGTTGTTGCCAGGCAACCAACTCTACGCTAACTCAACCACAACCACTATCCAATCATTTCAAGGCTCATGTTAAGTCTTAAATTGATCAATATAATTTCTGTTTGCAGATTAATAAAGTTCAGTTTGGCTAAGAAGCTTTTTTTCAAAGTTTTCAACAAAATAAACATCAGAATTTTATACTAGACTTGTTTTAACTCATAGCCATCATCATCAGTTTATATTTTACTTAAAAACATCGTCTACCGTTTTCATCATCTTAATATGTTTTCCTGAACTCTGTGTGTATCCCCTTACACTCAGAAGTGCTGCTTGTAAGACTAAACTCAGGATTAAGTATGCCTGTAAGGCTGAACTCAGGGTTGAATATCTCATTTATTTCCTGAGCTAACAACAGTCGTCTCGGTTTTGACAAGAGCTTTCTGCTCGTCTCTAGCGCAGTTATAACAGGGGTTAGAAAACAAGACAAAATGCCATTTGGAAGTACTAGGGTGGGTTGACGTAGATCGTATTTTCTGTCACGGGCTGAAAATCAGCCGCCAGCCGTTACCGCGTTAGCCCTGCTAGCTGGTTAGCTCCGTTTTCGCCAGATTTCTGCTGGTTGAAATAGTTGAGCCATTTAGTTTGTAAGCGTCTGTCTGTCTTCTTCATATCCCGGACAGCTAGAACCAGAGAAGAAGAGGGGGTAAGAAAAGATTTATGCTTGTAAATCAGCCACTTTGTGTACAATCGTCGCTTTAGAACGTAACTGTACCAGTGTAAAGGAGGGAAACAACATTTTGACGTGGACTCTGATTCAAATAAGAGCGTAGTGTTTTAAATCTATAATCTCACAGCTTCTAAAATGAGAAAATGTCTTTCTTGCTATTTTATTATTATCATCGTCGTTTTAACTTTGGTCAATCATGTGTTTCATTTTGCTCTTTCTTTGCCTGGTGCTGATGTGGTGACGTCACGTTTTCCTCGTGTAGGTGTCTGTGTTCTGTTTTACTAATGGCGCATGAAGCACAAGAAAACCAGTTGTTCTCGAAAACTGAGGGCATTTCACACGACTGAAAGTGAAAGTTTTCCTCCCAGGCAACCTAACGGGGTGTTTGAAGCGCCCAAAATCGCTCCTGAACTTAAGTGCCTTGTTGTTTGTACTGATGGACGATACCAGTGATTTCTGTTTCGATCCGATACCAACCAATACTAGGACTAGTATCCCGGTGTCATGTTTTTAAAAGCTGCTTGAAATGTTTATGTTGCAGTTAAATCCAAAATGCACATAGAAGCTTACTTTTAAAGCTTACTTTTAAAAATATGACATCGTCTTCTTTTCCTCTTTCTCTTAGGGTTTCACCCGTTTCTTAATGAGCAAGTGAAATGCAGAGAGATGGAGAAATAGAATAAGGTCGTCTATTATTGCTGCCATCATCATGGTGTCATACAATACAGATCCAAACGATTAATATATCTTGGTTAACATTTCTGTTATCACCAGTTACCTTGGTAGTTCCTGTTTTCCACTATAAAACTGCATTTTTGGTTTCTGTCCACAGTCTCTCCACTTCTCATTGTATTTCTTGTAACTCATCATACTCTTTTTGGTGCCATTTATTTATTTATTGTGGTGTTGGGGGAAAAAAAGTCTGACTGTTTTGTCACACATGCCATATTTCAGATCATTAGTATTTACAGTCTCAAAAAAAACTCCACAGCATGAAACATTTATATGTAGCCGTTGATGACAGTTGCTTCTGTGGGAAAAGTAACCTTTATCTAAACGAAACAATCAATATTTTGGTATCGATCCACCCACCCTTAATTTGTGCATTGATATGCCATATTAATGACAGCTTACTAAGGTGTGTAGTTTCAATACTGATAATACTGACTCTGCTTCTTCAGGGATGGTGCAGCCACAGCCTGATGGTCCTACCCAGTGGGACATGTCCGGCGAGGACAGTGGAGGGACCCTCAGGGTCCCACCAGAGCTGGCTGGAAATGAAGTGGTGTCCAGACTCCTGTGTGACAACCAGCAGCTTCGAGGTATTAACTAATTTCAGTCACTCCGCTTACTGTTTGGTTATGGCTAAAGATTTCCTTTGGTAACAGAATTCATTATTTTTGTATGGAAAGGAGTGTGAAATGAGTACCACATCTATCAACAGTTGGGGAGCAGGACCAAATAGCAAAGATGTTGTAGTTCATTGGCTGTGGATTGATATCAGAGTACCAGACTGATATAGTTTGCACATATTAAGATAAGATCAACTTATTGTCCCGCAATGGGAAATTTTTCTTGGGCAAAAAAGTACAGCTGCTGCACAGCCAACATATACACACATACAGTTTCCCTGGTACATTGAATGTTATTATAATAAAAAAAAAGCCCATATAAAATCTGAATGTCTATAGAAAACCAACTTAAATCAGTGTCAGCCCCCTCTAGTGACTAAGGACAAATCTAGGGACTTTTTCTGGTTTTAGCGGGGACTTTTGGGGACTCCCCTGAAAGCACATATTGTTACTCCTCTCAATCAGCAGCAAGGGTTGCCTTCAGTCTTTCTCTGTCCAGAGGCACTCATAATTGGACCATACTCTGAACAACAGCAGCCAGTCCCTCCCAACGGCAATCAGAGAAGGAGAAATCAACCTCCTTTCAGAGAACCTGACTACATCATGACCCTTGCTGGGGCATTTCAGAATATGAATACAAGATAATATCAGTTGAAAGAGATGATGCACTAGACTAAGATGATCAGGTTATGCAGCAGCCAATGAGCTGCTAGATCTGGGCTACTCTGTCCCGCCTCCTCTGCTATTGATTGATATGGTGCTCATTTTAGGACTGCGACTGCAAAAAGAAAAAGTGCAACTGAGAAAGGCTGTTCCAAAATGGAGATGGTTTTAGAACTCACACTCCAGAGTTAATATGCATAAAATACGTAGACGCAACCCAGGGCTGGAATAATGTTTTATCTCCTTGAAGAAAAAGCTCACGGACATTTAAGTTTCAGGTGCCTTTGGTTGAAATCTGCCTACTGAAGGCAGCAAATCACCATGCAGCGTCAACCAGTGGGAGAAAGTAGGATTTATTGCTCCAAAATGTCAATCTGGATAATCTGGAAATATCTGTTGAACAGTAGGCGTGTTTGAAAAATAAATTAGTGGTATCAGTTGTGCAAGAAAAAAGTATGAAAGTTAGAATAGTGCAATACCTCTGTTTGACAGTTTCTGTACCTTCACCCTTCTGTCCTCCAGAGACTCTGCGGCGGAGCAATCAAGCACTGCGTCTGCGCTGTGAAGAGATGGAGGGATGGCAGCGAAGGACAAGAGAGGAACGGGAATTTCTCAGCTGTCGTTTCCAGGAGGCTCGGGCCTTGGTGGAGAGGCTGGCTCAGGAGAACCACTCCTTAAAGAGCATGGTGAATGGACCAGGCTCCTCCTCTAGTCATTGCTGCAGCTCAAGCCAGACTGAAGATTTGCAGGGACGACCAGCGAGGAATGGCCCCGTGGACGGATCACAGGTGAGCTTGCAGAAAAGTCTGATTTGTCATGTGTTACATGTTTGTTTTTGTGTTGCTTGTGGAATAGCGGATGTCTATTTTTGGTAGACATAGTTTCAAATTCACACATGCAAACAGTTATACAGTATAATGTGTGAGATTGCCTCTTTGAATACTCTGGCATCATTTGGCTTGATGTATGGAAGAAAATTCTTTAACTTTAGCTGTTAAACTGTAGTGGCAATTTAATATTGAAGTGTCACATTAGATTTAATTTAAATGTGCAACACCACTTTTCATTATTAAGTGTGACCCAAAAATGTTTTAAAAGCACCTTAGCCAAATATAAGCAAAAAAACAAAAAACTGAAAAAGAATATGCTGAATGTTTTCTATTCTGCCTCAGTGGCCTTATGTGGCCACAGCCTGTCCTCTCTCTCTGTCTGGCAAATACTTAGCAGACAGCAGAAAATTAACAGTGGAGACAGTGTTGACAACAGCTTCTCAAAGTGTAATAAATATTGTCAATTAAAAAGCCAACAAGGGTCCTTTGTCTTTCAATCTGTTTCCCGAGTTTAAACATAACTGCAACTGCAGCAAACTTGTTAGGTAAGCTTGAGAATCATGACACCTTCAGACTGCTGTGTCCACATCTAGTGTTCACAGTGACATCCAACTCTGACTTCTGTGTTTCTTATTTTAGTGTATTTTTGTGTCTTACTGTCCAGTCTCACTTAATTGCAAAAGCTGGTATTCAAACAAAACTTAAACCATCCACTTTGAACTGCTCTGTCTCCTTTTCTGGTGTTTGCTGTGACAGATTCAAGTTCATGGAGTTGATGCTTGTTTTTATAATCTCTTTTTATCTTGGGTGCATATGTCACAGACATGATCACAACAAAGACCAAAACAAGCACATTTGTAGAAACAGAGTGGCTCGATAGATACTGAATTTTGTTATGTACTTGTTATCAACTGTGTAGTTCAGCTGCTTATACGTTCTTCTGAAATTTTCTTATTCTTATTACCAGTAATCAGTGCACGTAAGTTGTGAGAACTTGTGTGTCAATTTCTTCTGGTTTGATACTGGATTCTGACTACACACACGTGTGTGAATACGTCGTTACTGTAAAACAGAAATTCAAATAAAATACTGTGAATAATTGAGAGTAGCCAATTGTGGTGGCTGGGGTGTCTCATAATCCCAACCAGATGTCCTGGCATGTCCAACTGGGAGAGGACCCTGAGGAAGACCCCGGTCACGCTGGAGACATTCAGTCTCTTGACTTGCCAGGAAACATCTCAGTATCCTCTCTGAGGAGCTGGAGGAGGTTACTGCTACCCTGCAAGTCACGACCCAAACTCATATAAGCAGGATGGATGGATGGAATTGCAGTGATGCGTGTCGAAGAGTAGAGTTGTCAGACAAAGCATTGCACAATGATTCTCATGATTCGGCTTTTTGTTAGGACAGAGTGAGGCATCTATCCATCCATCCATTGTCTTCCACTTATCTGGGATCAGGTCGCAGTCTTCCCCGGGGTCTCCTCCTGGTGGGATGTGCCCGGAACACCTCACCAGGGAGGTGTCCAGGAGGCATCCTAACCAAATACCTGAGCCACCTCATCTGGCTCCTCTAGATGTGGAGGAGCAGCGGTTCTACTCTGAGCTCCTCTTGGATGAATGAGCCCGACCCACAGAGGACACTCCACCCTTTTCCGGCTGAGGACCGTGGTCTCAGATTTGGAGGTGCTGATTCTCATCTCAGCCACTTCACACTCGGCTGCGAATCATTCCAGTGAGAGCTGGAGGTCCCGGCTTGATGAAGCCAACAGAACCACATCATCTGCAAAAAGCAGAGACCCGATCCTGAGGTCACCAAGTTGGATCCCCTAAACACCTCGGCTGCGCCTATAAATTCTGTCTATAAAAGTAATGAACAGAATGGGTGACAGAGGGCAGCCTTGGCAGAGTCCAACTCTCACTGGAAACGGAAACGAATCCGACTTACAGCCGGTAATGCGGACCAGACTCTGGCACCGGGAACACAGAGACATGGCATTCTTTTGTTTACTATGATGCAGCACACAAAGTTTTTTTTGTGTTTTTTGTGGCATCACTCACTGCATGTGTGGTCTTTGCTGTCTTATTTGGAGTCACGGCTTCTCCTAGAAACTCTGTAAGAGGGAGTTTATATTGCCTTCAAAGATCTTTTCACTTCGTTAAATGTCTCTCTTTAGGTCAGCTGAGGTGAGCTCTCTATTTTAATCCATGCCAGACACTTCCTCTGCTATATTTTTTGAGTAACTTCTAAGAAATTAAATGGTGATAGATTAAAGCAGCTTCAACAGAATAACAATATAAATAAGTCCGTTCTAATTTAAGGTCTTATTTTTGTCATGTCTTTCAGACTGTAGATCAGTGGGAGAGGAAAAGAGTTGATGATACAGATCAACACACACAAACCACGCCTCCTCGCAGCCTGGTAAGATGAGTGTAAGCTTGTTGAGTTGTTTTGTTGCCTATCAGTGTGTAACATCATCTTCTCTCATCTCATTCTTTTGTTATTATGCTTTAACTTTGCTTCCACTCAAGCCAGTGTCGGAAATCTTAACTCTTATCTTTCCCCAAAGGAACATATTAAAAGATGGCTTATATATCTTCTAAGAATAAGACTGACAGCCAGTGAGATTTTAGAGACTGTGTCTTAAATTTGGTAAACTCTTGCAGTCACTGCTTCTTAATTTAAAGTAAATCACTGTTCTGTCTCGTTCAGTGCTCTTGCTAATAGTTTCATATCAGTTCCTCAGCCCCGGATCATCCTGCTTCGTCTCCATCACAGCTTGTCTACACTCATCTCTGCCTCTGCCTGATGTGTCTCTCTTTGCAGCCGGTGGAAGGTTCAAATGATTTCCTGCAGTTGCTGAAGAGCCACAAAGAAAAAATGGAGGAAGGGATGAGAGAACTGAGGAGGAAGAATGAAGAGCTGGAGAGGGAAAAAGAAGAGGGAGAGAAAGACAGAGAGCGAATGTGCCGCTGCATCGACCAGCTGCGAGCCAAACTGGTCCAGGCACAGGTAACTGGGATCCAAGCATGCACCAACTTGGCCCCCAACCAGCATGTTAATGCATTTTCACAGCCCTGCAGTCTGTGTCCAGCATGGTCACATGCTACACAGGGGTGCAGACTGTCTTCTAATAGGTAGTGAATGATGATATGATTTTATTTATTTAGTGTGTGGGGGGAGGAGGGGTCTATTTACAAAGAAAAGCTGGAGAACCAGTTAGTTACACTGGTGGACAAATCAAAAGCTTCAGCTAACATGCAGGATTTTCTGGATTATCTATGATCGGCATGTTTTCCTGTTCCTATGCACAAAATCTGTTTTCAGGGTGCTGAGAATGCTTCCGTCTGGAGAGCTTTGCTGTTATTCAACTGATTTGAATTTGTCCAAAGAAATGTGATTTTGGTTGTTGGGGAAAGTTGTTCCAACATAGCTCAGTGGATGCAGTCTGTTTTTCCTGGTCAGCGACAGAGGGAAGGCTTTTTGTTGGTTATTTTCTCTGTTTTTGACACTTCTCAGAGGATGCTTTAATGAACAAGGTCCAGTGTGCTGCTGGATTTGCAGAAAAACTAAAGTCATTGCTTTTCCAACACTAGAGGCTCATGAGTAAAACTGCTGGTGTTGTGTTGAAAGCACGCAGATGAGCTTTGAAGACAAGATGGATTTTCTGGTGCTCGTGGCCTTTATTGACAGTCAGCTGACAGGAAAGTGGACCAGAGAGACAGAGAAGATATGGAGCAAAGAGTCAAAGAGTCGAACCTTGAGTCACAGGTTGAGCTGAGGACTTACGAGCATGCGGCTCTCTGCAGGGTAAGACAGGCGTTATACAAGCGGCAGCCATCACACTTCAGGCTGAAGCCCATCCAGGAAGTATGTCTTGTTGCAGTTCCTCCACTCACCACAAGGCTCTGCCTGATTACACATAATCCTCCACAGCTTCTCTAGTAGCCTTTTGTTTGACAAATCAAAAAACACTTGAGCCAAACCTCATTCACCGTCTTCGTTGGCCCCCCCATACTCCTGCCCGTTGCAGCATGGTATACTGGGCCGGTTGCATCAGCGCCTATGAGGCAGCAGATGCCCCCTAGTCTGTCTGTGCTGGGACACTCCAATGACACTCAATGACAGTTAACTTCCATCTATTCCATCTATCTATTTTCAAAAGGAGCCTCTCTTTGCGAGTTTTTTTTATGTTGTTCAGAAATAATTGCAGTCTTTTTGACTCATGCTGGGTCTGAAGCTGCTGAGGGTGTGTCAGAGATTAAAAGTAGGTGTCTGATTGAGAATAATATAAATGTGCACAATATGGATCCCTTTTAATTGATATTTTCTCAGTAGTCTGCGGCGGCGTGCCTGTCTGCCTGCCTTAAAATTACATGGCCTAATAGCTTCACCTTAATGAAGTTTAGCAGGTAGCCTGTCCGACTGGGCTAATAATTGAACATTTTGCATCTCACCGAGAACAAATCCCGTTAAGGCTGCCAGTTCTCCAGAGTGGCATACATCCATGTTCTCTCGGTTACAACAGGCTACTTTTCCCTTTTAACATGTTCATGCAGACCTAAGTTAGTTTATCACCGCTGTCTCTTCACGTCTCCGTCACTTGGACAGACTGAGCACTTAGGCTGCAATGTGAAGCGGGGAAGCACTTAACAACCTGACCCTGATAGGATGATGAAGTTCATTTAACAAATTACATAACTAGGTAGGGCTAATTAATAATACCTCAAAATACTGTTGCCTTGCAGAAAAGGTAGGATTGCCCTGATGAAGTGGAGAAAGTAATTTTACTGAGACAATACATTTAGCCTAACTGTTAACGCCGTCCATCAGTGCGCTCTCCGTACGCCTTAAAAGCACAATCGTGTTGCCATGGGAATTTCCAAAGTCAAAAAAGTCTTAATTCACAATTTTGGAGTTGTAGATGAGGTGAAAAGGATTGTTTGGAGAAACTAGGCTAAGCTTGTGAATAGTCCTTGTCCTCCAGACTGATGAATAGCTCAGTTCCTTCTAGTGTCCCAGTGAAGTACTTGAAAATCTTTGCATTTTCTGCCATGAAATGTCCAAATGTCAGCTGGGAGGAGAGTGTTTATGGCAAAGACGTAACATCTGTATCCTCATCTGTGACCTGACAGACTTGTGTGAATGTTTTCCAGGCGAGTGGTGGCACCGAGGAGGCTGTTCAACTTCGCTCTGAGGCTCAACATTCCTCTGATTGGTACGACCTTTTCTCCCAGTTGTACAGACTGGAGTGTATTTCTAAACTGACTTCCTGCTAAACTTTGGACTAACTGCTGCTAAATGACGACACAACAGTTGAGATGATCCTTCTCTAGAGCAGAAGCATACTAGCATGCTTATTTCTGTTTCTGTCCTTTTCTTAATAAAAAACCTTAGTGGTGTCTTCTTCCTTCTCTCTCTCTCTCTCTCTCTCTCTCTCTCTCTCTCTCTCTCTCTCTCTCTCTTTTCCAGCTCTAGCCTGGCTAAACTCACAGAGCAGCTTCAGGCCACACAGGGCAGGTGAGCCCACAGCTCTGTGTGGCTTTTTGTGTTTCGCTGTGTGCATGCAGCTCTCATTTCTGAACTCATGTGCTCGTGGTTCATTTATTTTCCATTTGGTAAAAGATATAAAGGATTATTTTCTGCCCAGCTCTGATTGGTCTTGCTTTGTACGGTGTGGTACGCATTAGAGACATTTTCAACCATAATCAAAAACAGTCAGACTGACTCTAGATGGTGTGAAATGTCATAATAAACTAAAGATGTGTGGAAATTCTATATTTATAGAGTTGAAGTGCTCCAATGTTTAAGTTTTCTATCAGCAGTTAATTAAATAAAACATCTGGTAAATAAAGCAGATTTACAGTGTAAAAGATAATAACACAAGTTGTTCATGTGGATTAGTTATGTTGGTTAATGGTGATGTGGAAGCCAGTATATTCACTACAGCACTGTACATTGCTTGTATTTTAATTTTCTGTAAACTTGTATACTTTTAAACATAAGAAAATACATAATATTGAGTTACATATGAAAAATTTAACTTAAACTGCTTATCAGTATTAAAATGTTTAAAATGGTGCACATTAGATTAATTAGCTCTAGTATGAAACAATTACGGTATCTAATAAAACATTAATATTTGAAGTTTTCATGTAAAACTGCGTAAAAATAAAAATGCAGTATTTATCCACAAAATTCTGCAGGCCACCCCAAAAATGATTTCAAGTAAATGAAAAGTGGTTCAGGCATAATTTATCATAATTTAACATGCAGGTCGATGTCAGGTGTTTGATTTTGACATGCGAGTTATCTCTGCAGGTATCGGGAGCTCGAGGAGAAGCTTGATTACTTGCAAAAGAGCTCAGCTCAGCGGGACCGAACAGAAGCTTTGCTCAAACAGAAGGAGAAGGAGTATGGCCAGGTATCTCATATTTAACTCTAGATCAAATCTTCCAGCTGCTGCACAGAGGTATTTTTCTACGGCAAGTCTTAAGACATCCACAGTCAGCTGGATGCCTCATAGCGCTTCTGTGTTTGTTTGTTTCAGTTGGCCAAGGACTCCGAGGCCTTGAAGGCTCAAGCAACTTCCCTGTTAGGAGAACTGAAGGAAAGGCAGAGCTGCCTGGATAAAAGTGAGCATGAATGCAGGATGCTGGAGGAGAAGTAAGTTGTCATGTCACATCGGTGTAAGTGTGCGGGGTCCTCCTCCTGTCGCACGCTTGAGTGTTTCGCTTGCTCTTGTGTTCAGGCTGTGCAGTAAGGTGAAGGCCCTGCAGGTGACAGAGCGAGAGCTGGAGCAGATGAAGAAGCAGCAGCAAGTGGCCATGGACAAGCTGATGCTGCAGAACCAGACCCTGGAGCAGGCCCTGAAGACAGAGAGACATGTCGTCACCGAGGAGAGGTGGGCTCAGACACACCAACACACACATTCACACACACACACACAGGCAACTGTGATGTGGCACCACGTTTAGGAAGATGTATTCCAGAACGGGAATGTGTGTGGTGAAAGTCTGATTCCTCTTTTCTCTTGTTTTTGTTTACCTCAGGAAGAAGCTGACCCAGTTACAGCATGCCTACACATGTCTGTTCAGAGACTATGATGCCAAACTGAAGAGTGAGGTAAAAATTGATTTTATTGGTTGTTTGTTTTATACTTTGTATGTTTTGTTTGTTGGTTTTTCCCAAGCCTTCATTTATTTGGCTGTGTTCACATTCATGTCCAGGGAGGTGATCTCTCCAGCCGACTGGAGGAAGCAGAGCGAGCTCTGGCCATGAAGCAGGACGCCATTGATAAACTGAAAGAACAAGTGGAGCAGCTGAAGAGCTCCCTTGATACGATCCCTGTCCTCACTGCACAGGTACATGCACGCTGCTGCCACGGCTCACAAATCCAGATCAAGTCCCTCATCTGCTTTTTGAATCCCTGTTTTTCAGTGCACAGCCCAGTACACCATCTAATTGTTCTTTGGCTTCTTCCATTCACGCTTTTAAATGTTGGTCTTCTGGGTTCTGCCAGGTGGGAGTCATGGAAGACAAAACTCATTACTCGTTATACTTTCAGTAAAACAGTAAAAGGATTCAGAAAAGTGCTTGCCATTAGTAAGAAAATACTTGTGTGATACATTAATATTTATGTTTGTAAAAGTCTTTAAAAATGCCCTTAACAGCAGAGCAACAAATCTATGATTAATGTGAGCTGGCTATGAGATCCTGCAGTACAACTACAGTTTTAGCACTTTTTTTCGCCTTTACCTTCACTGGACAGAAATAACCATGGAATTGAAGTGAATTTTACTTCGATTAATCCCCAGAGAGAAATGAAATTGTTGCAGTGTAAATTACTGCTGAAACTGTTCAGGGAAGTAAAAAATTAAAATAAAACGCCATTCAGTGGTGCTTAATGCTTAACGCTTAGCTCAGCGTAGTGCTGCATCACCAAACCTCTGCCCGTACATTTCCCTCCAGACATTTTTCTCTTTTAAACTCAGGTGTTCATTTCCTCCATCCATGACGTCTAGTGGTCCAGGTCCTGAGCTCATGAAGCATGATGCCCTTCACCTTTCACAAGCTTTTAGTCCCATTCGCACTGCTAAGTATTCTTCCCAAACAATTCGCTTTAGCTTCATTAATCTCCTAAATGTTTTCTCAACATGATTCTCAGATGGACAAACTTCAGATCTCCCTTCCCTTTTTTTATTTTTATTTTTTCTGGAGAGCAGCAGCTCTGGACGCCCTGTCTGTTTAATGACTTGAGTATCGTAAACTTCTGAGCAGCAATGTTGGTCCCAGTGACGCCCTGAAGCCCTACAGTTCTTCTTCAGTGATGGTTCTGTCATCTTCCCTGAAACACTGACCACAGTACTCAGCTACCTCCATTTCTACATGTCTTGTCTTTTTCTCTTTTTTTCTCTTTCCTATTTGTCTTGTTTGATTATTCAATTGTTTAATAATTTATTTTAATTAGATTTTAATGAAAAATATAGATAATTCATCTTATGTGGCATAATGGATGCCAAGACACTTTGAAAGGACCTTTCCAGCGTTGTGCAGATCAACACTATGAAGCTGTTCAGAACTCTTGATGCACAGTTGACTTGAAATGTTTCAGTGTCACTTTTCAATCAAAATAGCTACAAATCACCTCACAGTCCTGTCTCATTACCTGGACTCCAGGTGTGCAAACCGACTCCACTAAGCTTTGATTAAATGAATTATTCTTTGGGCTCACTTGCTCTGTCTGCTAACCACTGGAATATTTAAAATGATCATATTAGGCTCATTTCCAGCAGTCCTATTTTACTCTGTGGTACCTCCTGAGTAGCTCTGCATCCAGCATGACTCTAAAAGGTGTTACTCTCATCATTTCATAGAAAAGCTGACAATTAAAAGGAGAGATGGCTCCATAAAAGGAGAGGATTTCCCCACATGCAGAGCTGTTGGAGCAGTTAGCCATTAATTCAGCTGATTGTTTTCTGATCAGTCAAATTCCTGCTGAAATGCACTGCAGAGAGACTGTGACCTTTTAAGATAATTTATGTAAATCCAAAGGAAAACAGTCAGTGTTTCGCAAAATCCTGGCAAGTCTGCAAGACTTTAAAAATCCTGTTTCATCTGTCCATGAACCGGCTTTATTCTTTTAGCCTTTGGTCACACATAAGATGATTATTCATTGTTAAAACTTTGTGGAGGAGTCAGAAAACACATAAAAGCATAATATGACCCTTTAATGAGTGTGTTCTGTAAAGACACGAACAATTACACTTGTTTGTGTGTTACCACCTTAAGGAGGCTGTTTTTTGTTCTTTAAATATACTATTATTTATCCCTGTGGGGAAATTCTGCCTCCGCATTTGACCCATCTGGGCTTCTGGACCCAGAGCGGTGGGCTGCTGCGGTACGGTGCCCGGGGAGTGGTGGGGGTTTCAGGTGCCTTGCTCAGGGGCACCTCATCCATGGATGTGGATGTGGGGAAGCGCTTGCTCACCACTCCCCCCCACCCACATCATTGGTACCGGCCAGGGATTGAGCCGGTGACCCTCCGGTTGCCAGCCCAGTTCTCTCGCCGGTACGCCACAGAACCCCATGATGATCACATTTTCTACCAAACCAGAGAGACTTTGTCAGAGATCTCAAATCGGGATCATCACCTCCAACCAAGTCACAAAAGCAAAGCGTAGAGATGCGTCATGGAGGAGGGGGATTATCTCTTTTTAAATGTGGTGGTGTTTAATGCACTTCTGTATGAGTAACTTGATGAATAACGTATGTTGTCTTTCTGCCTTCATCTTTGCTCAGGCGGAGATCTATAAGGGAGATTTCCTTGCAGAACGAGAAGCGCGAGAGAAGCTGAACCAGAAGAAGGAGGAGCTGCAGGAACAGCTGACTCAGGCCTTGGCTGAGATCGACAGGCTCAAGCAAGAAGCCACATCACGGTAACTAACTTCTGCTGTGGATGTTATACTTAGAGCTGCCTGCTCAAACCCAGGTGTTGCTGACCAGTTCCATATGTTGTCAACATCTGCAGGCACATTCTGATGCCTCACATCTGACGCCAGCCAGATCTGGATCTTCATTGCACACCTTACAGATATTTGTAGACATTTATTATTGCATCACATCTGTTTCAGAGCACGTATGGAGCAAATGAAGCTGAGACACTTGGAAGACTTTCCTGCACGGGCCCCTCTCATACCCCCTCAACAAGGTACATTACAATTTACACACAAACGTACACTTCAGAAACGTATGTTTTCACTCAGATGTAAACTAATACGGTTGACTTTCATGCCTTTAATCTGTGAACTCAGTGCAAAAGCATTTAAAACCAAAAGATGGTAAGCTACTCTAATTATATAAAAACAGTATTTGCAAAAATGTTTACTGTTTTCACTGGAAAAAAAATAAGATTTTTGTTTCCTTCTTCTTTTACTTCAGTCACAGTTGGGCCAGATAGTAAATGTTTCCACTTATGTTGGTGTGGTATCGTTTTCTTTATCAGGAAGTTAATTTACTTCTAAGTGTTGTCTGTCATGTGAAAAAAATAGTTAAGTTTACGTAGCATGAAATCATACGGTGTGGACCCGACCTAAGATAGGACAACACAAGAAGATGGCATTACAGCATATCCTGCAGACTTATGTTGACCAAGAAATTCTGATAATCACTGTATTTTCCTGTCTTTTTCTTGCAGCTTTCAATACAGTGCCCCCAGCACCTGCTTTCCGTAATCAGGGTTTGGTACCTATTAGTGATCAAGGAGCAGCGGGAGCCGGGGACCTGCCCGATTTATGTTGTCCAAAGTGCCAGTACAGGGCTCCTGATATGGACACACTGCAGATACATGTCATGGACTGTATACAGTAACATCAGCATAGTTACCACACATAAATATATATATTTTGATTTACTTTCACACTGTGTCCAGTGCCAAGCTCTAAGCACTGTGTGGAGGGAACAAACAAACAAACAAACAAAACATGTCTATTATTTGCACCTTTTTCACTTTCTGCCATGCAAAGATGAATACAAAAACATAAACATGATCTCAGTTTGTGGATCTTGCAGTTAAAATTCAAATGTTATGTTGTCAAGACAAGTCATGTAACAGCAATCTGTTTCTAGTTTGAACAAGTGACTGACAGGAACCAAGGCAAAGATGACCATGTTTGCCCTTAATGGTCCCAAGAATCCAGTTTGTACTTTAGACTTTCCCTCCATCAGACCTTTTATTCATCCTTTTTTTTCTCCCAACACCTGACGTCCTCTTGTCCCCTTATACTCCTCTGAGACAACTCCCGCATGCAAATGTCCATGGGCTGTTGTACTCTCTTCTCCAGAGTCTCCCTAACTCCAGCGGCATTTGCCGAGCAGTAAATATGTAAACGTGACTGAGTCATCTATCCAACACATCATTTATCACTGGACCTAGTAAAAATGTGATCGATTAAGGGGTTGATTTAAACTTGAAGAAGAAGAGGAAAAAAAAGGAAAAAAACGCATGACTTTGTGATTTAACTAGCTTTAAATGATGAAGAAAACTCAAATATACTTTTGGTCGTAAATGTAGCTGTCCGCAATTTCTCCAAACATGTATTATTACTGTGTATTAGAGATGGATTTACACTTAATGGATAAATGTAGCCATTCTCTGTGTTCTGTGCCTGTGTACATGTTAAACTGTTGCTGCTTTATTATCTCTGATGCTCGACGTGACCTTTAACCCACCACAGCTCCTGTCTGCCGCTTATTCTTTCTCTTCTTCCTGTGGCACCGAGATATTTATCTGAATGTAAGCACATTGTTTCCTTTGCAGTTTGTGTGAATATTCTTTGTTCTTAAAGATCATTTGTTGTATTCCTTTTAAACTGTTAGGAATTCAAGAAATAAATTACTTATTCGTTTGTTGTTGTTTTACTGTGAGTAGAGTAATACTGGGACAAAACCGTCCACAACATCTGGGGGAATTTACGTATTTTTAAAAAAAATGGAATTTCTTACATCATTTCTGTAGAATTGAAATGTTTTATTTTTTATTTTTTAACTCTATTGATAAAGTATTCTTAAAACTCTTGAGTTTGTTATATAAGAAATATCTGTGTGTAAATATATATATATATACACACATAATGTATCTATATATGTAATATTAAAAACATGGACAGATTTTTAAATTTTTTTATAATTATGAATAATTATACAAAAAAATAATTATAGAAATAATTCAGGAACAGGAAGTACACAAGACAGAGCTGGAAGAACCAGTGAAAAAAAAGAGACAAAAGCATTACCAAAGACATTTCAGTGAAATCTTTTTTTAAAATTTTCATTAAATCTTATGTTTTACTATTTGATATACTATGAGAATTTCGTAACAACTTTCGTGAGGTTTTAAACCCGAAGAAAGGAAGATAATGGACCTAAAACCTTTATGACCG
>JBAMYA010065638.1:0-26691 GCA_037176975.1 Arrhamphus sclerolepis
TGTCTTGTCTCTTCTCTTTCCGCAGGTCGAGAGGCAGACTTCGAGGGTCTTCTCTACTCTATCTCCTTCACTTCTCTCAAACCGTTTTCCTACTTCTTTCTTTTTTTTCCCCTTTCTTTTTTATGTCTCTGTGTCCATTGCATTTATAATAAACCCACAGTAAAAAAAAAAAGATTAATTGTAGGAGGTTGTAGGCGTGTTCAGGAAGGATCTCCTGTAGCGGTGTGTGTTGCAGCGGATCTGAAGAAGCCTCTGAGTGGAGACGCTGTGTTGTGTAGAGGATGTTCAGGCTTGTTTGTGATGTTTTTCATTTTGCACAACTCCAGATGTCCCAGGACAGTCCCTGTGATCTGAGGGCCTTCAAGCCAGTATGGAAGAACATTTTATCCAAAAAAGGAGGAGCTCCAATAAACTGATTCACACACTTTTAATTACACGATATTAAACTCTGTTTGGCGTGCACTCGGGAAGCAGGGAAGGTTTGACTGACTGGTCGTATTCTAATTAGACCACACAGACCCTGACCTCTCCCTAAATACCTGCACAGGAAGGGATTAGATAGCAAAAAACAAAGAGGCTTTATTTTACATGCTTTCAAGCTTTGATCAAAATACGAAATGCAAAAACGGTTACAAGACCAAACTTGATTTTAAGATGTAACTGGTCGAGTAATGTGACACCATGGCAACGCTGGAACTAGGGTTCATGCATCCCGATTCTTTTCAGAAACAAAAATAAAAACAAGCAAATGTTTATTTGATTTTTTTTTTAAGTAGACACATCACCCTCATGAGTCTGTAATGGATGTCACTGCAAGAACCTCCAGAAATTACTGTCTCAGAACAGTTTAATGTCCCCAAATGCAAGTTAAAGCTCTATCGTGTGAAGTGGAACACGTACCATCTCCAGGCCATTTAAGTGGAAAATAGATCAGTTGAAACGTAGAAATCTGTTTGGAAACCAGTGATGATGCGTGTTCCAGACTGAAGGAGAGACAGCCTGACCTGTTACCAGCACTCGGTCCAAAAGCCTGCATCTCATCATTATTGGTGCTGAACGCTGTATAAAAGTTTTAAATCAACACATCTTTTGGTTTTTCAAGCAAAGCTTTCCATCTTTCAGCAAGACAATGATACACCACTGGATGATATGAATCAAAATACCCCAAGGAAAGCCAGATAAGACAATGACCAACACAATCTTCCACTCTGTGCTTCACAAAGTCCCCTTCAGGTTATTTCTAGCTTTTGCTGTAAAAAAACCCCAAAACATAAATAAATAAAACAAAAAAACTCTAGGAGAATGTTTTTGGACATTGTATTTTGCTGTTAAATCTGCAGAACATAAAGCAGGATGGCCGCAGAGGAAAACCCCACAGGCAGATCATCTGTCTGGCGATATGTCTTCTCAGACGGTGAATTGCCGTTGCTAGCGTCAGAAAATAAGTACACATTGTTAATTACACCTCGAGGGACTTCCTCTGCATTTCACAAGCATCCCTCTGCACAAAAAGAATACATTATTTAGTCAAAACCGTTTTACCCTTTCATTTTCTCGTCTCACGTTGCCGATGGATTTCGTTGCATCAGCCTCATCTACGGGGAGTGGCTCCTTTTCCCATTTATAGAGTGGTTGTGTAAGAGTCGTAATTGGCGAGAGGACGGTAACAGTGAGCTTTACACTACCCAGAATTTCGTCCCTCCCATTCATGCAGACCAGGGGACACACACACAGGCAATATATTAAAGTGCATGCTCCATAATACACACCACGGCAGCTCCAAATCCTCTCTTGTGGGCATCAATCAGTTGGCAGTGGATGATACAGTGAGGCGGAATGACTCTAATGGCCATCCTGAGCATTCCCACATCCCAACGCCCCCTCTGACCTTTCAAAGCCCCTTAAATGATGGTCAGTGCTATCATACCTTCGGATGGATTATTCCCTCACTTCAATGGATACTCAAGCCCCATCGCCACAGCCACTTTTTCACGGCTTTATTCCCAATCATTCCACTTCGGTCTGCAGCACACAGTCATAACGGCAATGTAATGCATCAGAGGAACTAACGGGATGATACCGGTGGGAGCTGCCATTGTTACCACATCATCATAACTGCGATCAGCAGACGCCATCTCACAGAGTAATGTAATGCCCGGGACCTGTTATTAGCCAGATGGGGTAAGGAAAAGATGGAGGTGGAAGCTGGGATTACGTTGTGTAAATGATGTGACATAAACTGTTTTTAATGACACTGCAAAGGTTTACAAATGGGAATAGAAGTTAGGAGGAAAGTACTTTACCTATTTCCTTTCACACCATCACATCTGCATCACTGTTAATGTTTCTCTGCTGCATTTACCCCACTGCTTAGTTTATATTTTATATAAAAGAAAAGGCCTGCATTTTTCCAAAAAGAAATAAAACATTTTTAAGCTAAAATACAGGTGAATATACAGCCAAGGAAGTGTTACTGCTCCCTCTTTCAATCCAATATGTTTTTTTTAAATAAAGCAAATACAGCCTAAGGCCAAGGGACTGTTGTATTTATTTAACAAAAGAAAGACAAAAGATTTTGGGAAATACTAAGTACCTTCTCTGATTCCACAGGATTTAAGAGGGTAAATTGGTCCCAGATGCTGCTAACTATTAGCAGATGTGCAAAAGCAGTCGTTTAGGCTGTTTGCTGGTCTGGAGCTCTCCGGTAGATGTTAACACATCACCAGGCAGTGGTCTTAAAGAAGCTGCACATCAGTCTGGACAGGATGGACAGATGAGTACAAAACGGAGCTGTTTGAGCTTAATGTTCACGTAAGGAAATTATTATAGAGATTATTTCTTTGTTCTTACAATGCTTCTTAGAAATAAATCTCAGACTGTTAGAAATTCACTTTAAATGGTGCCACATTTTAAGGAAAATGTGCTAGTGGGATGAGCAGCAGTGCTGTTGGTTGGAAGATTTGCAGAATTTTGCTGCTTGTTTTTTTTTTTTTTTTTTGCTTTTGACTCTTGTTCGTTTGATTGGATGATTGAAGTCTGAACCAAAAGACGTTACTCTATCAGTGCAGCAATCACCAAAGCGTTCTCCACATCTTCTCTACACGTTGACCCTATGATCCAAGATCCAGAATCTGGCCTCATCCCAGAACACAACATGATTGGGTTCCAGCGCATGCGTTACTGACACCGGCACATCTCGGTCTCATGGTGAGGGTCTGTCATGACAGGCCTCACCGGAGTCCTATGAGTCTGGAGATCGTCAGGTGCCAACACCCACTGGTGCCAGACTCTAAAAACACGAGAGCAGGAGCAAAAAAAAAGGAAACAAAAGCTGTTTAGTCTTGCCAGAAAAGATTTGGGAAACGTGGAACTATTTAAAAATGAAATAAACAGGCTTTTTAATGGTTATGAAGCATTATTACAAGAAAGAAATAATCAACCAGACAGAAATTTCCTCTTTTTTGGCTTAGTATCAGGATGTTTCAGAAATAAAGGAATGAAAGAAGATTATGTAACGGCCTAAACAAAGTTCAGACCTCAGCTCAATTGAAATGCTGTGTCACTTAAAGAGAGAAATAAGAATTATGTTAGAGTTAAATTTAATTTTGAAAATTCTGATTTCATTTATTTAATCAAAAACCATTTACTAATTAGTGGCCTTAAACTATTTTTGAAAGTTTGAGTAGTTTATTTTAAGGATAATGACATTTTTCTTTTTTTAAATTAGAAAAAGCTAACATTCCCTCGAATGTGTAATTAGATGCTCTGTTTTTAATCATGAAAGTATATTCTAGGATATTTCCATTCAGCTCCTGTAGCTTCCTTCCCCCTTTTTCCCTCTTGTGCCTTTCACTTTCTTTTAATCACTTCACTAATATGCTGAACAAGCACTGACTTTAAGCCAGAAACTTGAAACTTTGGGTATTATGCGGTCGCTCCAGCTGAAACAATGCCACCACATGCCTGCAATTTCTGTCTGATCTGACTTGCAAATTGAGAAATGTTTCAGAGTTAGCACCAGTTCTAGACAGGGATGATGTATGGCGGGGCGTCACGCGAGCTAAAAATGTTTCCCCAGTTCCCTCCTTCCTGTGAAAAAAAAGAAGAATGGTAGAAAAAGTTCAAAAGCAGTGAGTTTATGAGACAGTTCAGTCACTTTTTAAGTGTCTCAGTCTGCCTGTTGAAGGCCATGGTTGTCTCTTAACTCTCATTTGGTAGACATCTCATGTCACCCGCTCAACTTGTTCATTTAGCTGTGTGCTGCAGCATTATCTTGATAAATGCTCCACTTATACCACAGGGAAGGCTGATGAATCACACTCTGCATGGCTGTTTATTGTCAGTTCTTCACAAAGTCAGTTCGATGGCAGATTGAGGTCTGGCAGGTTGTACCCAGAGCTATCGGATTGTGGAATTTAGCATGCAGAAAATGAACAACTCGGAGAGTTAATCAGGAATAGCTGCGCACATTAAACTGTAAGTGGCTCCCGTGCTGTGAAGAACAGCTGCCAGGGTGCCCGGAGCATCAAAAGAGAACAGCCAAGTTTCAGTACGCAAGCGGAAAATGCAGGTCTGATCGCATTTGGTTGACTGTGCATAAAATGGAGACTAAACCAAAAGAAGTAACGCATAACATGACGAATTCACACATTTCCCGGGATTTGCAGACCTGTGCTTTTTTGCACAAGTGGCTTCCTGTAGTTATTCCAGAGAGAGCAGACAGGAACACCACTTGTGTCACCACCTGAGATACTTTCCTTGCCAAAATGATGGACACGTATCCATGAATTTCCTGTGAGGTTCAGCGCATCAATAGTTGCTGTAATGACTGGTTTCAACTGGTGCTGGCAGTGATGGGACCAAGTCATTGTTTTGCAAGTCTCAAGTCTTTGTCTTCAAGTTCAGAGTTAAGTCATAAGTCAAGACAGGCCAGTCTCAAGTCAAGTCCCAAGTCAGAAACTTGCAAAAATGCAAGTATACACTGCCCGTACAAAAAAAAGTCAGCACCTGGACTTAACCAAAATTATCCTCTCTCCCGTCCCCATTGCAAAAATGGGTTTTTACATTGTTTTTTTGCTAATTAATGCACCAACGAAAACTAAGAGCAACTAGATATTAGTAAAAAGGAACACTTAGGGGATGTGTAGTGACCTTGAAAAACAGAGGTTTTCCAGGAAAATGGGATGTTTTGATTAGTTTAGTTAACAGCATGGCAGAGTAAGCAGCTAATGCTAGCAGCCTCTCACCAACAGACTTACCTTTAAAGACTGTATGTGACCATTTTTTCGAGCCAGGGCTCTCAAATATCTTAGTGGGCCTCACTTTACAAGTTCCCCAAGCATACTGTTTAACCATTTTAAGAAAAATAAAATGCTTTTGTGGGTGTAGCTATGGGTTGTAGCCTGCTGCCTAGCTTACTTTGTTTTGGTGGTACAGCTCAGATTTCTGCCTGTTTTGGGATAAAAAAAAAAAACGCAGCACCCTCACTACACTGTGTTCCAGAGTGTTCCTTTTTACTAAGACAAAGTTCAACAAAAAATAATCCAATTATTTAAATGTTGATACAAGAAAATAAAAACTACGCTCTTTCCATTGTTGTGAATGAGAGAGACGGATATTTTGTCCAACCAGATATTCTGCCTTTGATGTAGCAACGGAGAATGACATTTCTGGTTGGTCAGTCAGGGACCAATCAGAAGGCTGATAATGGGTCAATTACTGCATGGATTTTATGTGTCAGCTTCAACAAGTTACGACTCCAGTCCAAGTCATGTGACTCAAGACATCACCTCTGAGTGCTGCCACCTAGAGGATACCATGTTCATGATACTCAGGTAGCCCAATTGTATTTACCCATTTATTTGTTGTTGTTGTTTGAAATATATAATCTTATTTAAAACTCTGGACACTAGGCTTTCAGGGGATCAAAGTAATTGCTCACAGAACTGATCGATCCATCCATCATAACATACATTATCCTTAAGGGAAACTGCATATTTAAATGAAGTTCTATACATAATCCGTTGTACTCTTTTAACCCACTAAGGGAAATGATACTGTCCCAGGAAAAATAAAAGGTTGGTGATGTCATTCAGTACTCTGAAGTCATAATCCTGAAGAATCTTTTCTGTGAGGACACGTTGATCATTGTGTAGAGTATATATATAGAGTATATATTGCCCAAGCCCAACCCTAGCCCATGTATGAACTTATGTTTTGCAACTTTTACAACAATCTTTAAATAAGTATGCAGCACATAAGAGCATTATTTAAAACTGCACTCTCCATGGCGCACATAAAGATGCTAAGCAAGATAATGCTGCCAGCGCTGAAGGCCCAAAGCTTTCTGTTGCATCTTCCGTCCAGTCCTCCACCGCCTCTAGCTTTCAGCTTCATTCTCATCCATCATAAATCACGGTTCTCATGCAACGCTTTGAAGCTCCTGACGACCGTTAGGGATTTGACAGACTCAGAACAGCCGTCAGAATCATACCAGCCTCTCAGGAATTCCACGACGTGAGGTTTTACTATGCTACATTCCCACAATACCTTGTAGGTTTTCCCAGAATGAAATACAAGTCTGCAAAGAGCACTTTCAGTTTTTTTTTGTGGTCCAGTTCTCTGGAACAAGCTGCCTGGTGACTAGAACTCTGTCACCACTGTGTCTGCATTCAAAAGCAAAGTCAGAACTTTCCTGTTTTCACAGACCTACAGTGAATAACTGGATGTATGCTTGTGTACGCTCTATTGACTTGAGATCAAGTGAGCTGGCCGTCAAGGAATATTCCCTTTCCGGTCCCTTCAAAAACCATAAGCTGTTTAGGTGGTATGATTGTGGTCATTATCCGCCTCTACTGTGAAGCACTACCATATCAGTTCTGCAGTAATTGGCTGAGGTGAGCAGAGAGGAACGCCCTGTGCAGCCCACAATTCATCTTGCAACTTCTGCCAGCAGCCACATCATCAATAAAAACACCAGTGAGCTCGGGCTACTTTGAAATAATCCTTTTTAATCTGGCACTCTATTGTTAACATTATAAAATCATTAAAACAGACATAAAATGTTTTTTCCTTCCCTGCTTGAAACACTTTCTTGAGGTCAAAATTAAATGTCTGTGACATTGTTTGGTCAAAACACCGCAGTGATACAGTTTCAAAGTCTTCAGCGGCGTCCTTACATCTCCGTTCATAGACGGAAGGTAAAGTCAGGGCGTACAGCTGAGCCTCTTTTGAAAGGGACTTTGTGCAAGATGTGGAACTATTTCTGGATTCAGATGTGAGGAAAACATCTGGATACTTTGTGAAATCCCACTTTGTACATGCCGCTGAATTTGACCAGTGGTGAATGCTACTTTTGAAGATTTTTATACATATAAAAGGAACTGAATAAGACAACAGTATTTCTTTACAACCATTATATGTCTGAATCATACAGTCTGCCGGACAACCATTTAACCATTCCTCCACTCTCTCTCTTTCTGTCCCTTCTTTCCGTCTTGCCACCATGGGGAGCAGGGCCTTCAGCTGCTCTGCTCCTCGGCTACTGAATTCATTACCTCCCGACTTAAGGAACATCACTTCCTTTTCACTCCTTAAATCAAAACTCATCTGTTTGAACTAGCATACTTATCATATCCGGTTCCTTTTGCCATTTCACTATGGATTGCCTCTTGTAGATTGTGTGTTTAATGCTTATTTTAATATTGCACTATGTACGGTGTCCTTGAGTGATTTGTTACGATCGGCTCGGGAAAGAAGGAAGTAACATCAACTTTTACCAGGAAATGAAGGCTATTTATTAACAAAAAAAGGTTACAACACAAACTAAGGACCAGATTAATGAAAATAACAACAAAAGTACTAAATCCAAAGCAACAAAGCCAAGCCACAGCACAGGCACTGAGTCTAATACAAGATGCTCCTCTGCCCCATGGTGGCTGGTGTGCCGGGTCCTTATATAGGGTGTGGCGCCTCCTGATTGGTGGACCGCTGATGAGACTCTGACACCAGCCAGCCTCTCCAGCTCCAGCAGGTGAAGGGCATCCTGCAATCAGGTGCTGCTGCAGGGCAACCTGGAAACTGTTGCAAGCGCGCGCACACACACACACACACACAGAAGGGAGGCCCAGAACACGGCAGCAGCCGTAACAAAGGCGCTTTTTCAAATAAAATGTATTATTATCATTATTAAATAATGATCTTCCTAATTAACAAAAAACTTTAATTCTGCTTCTGACAAATGATTCCAGCATATAGTCAGATCCTAATTACTCATCAAGGTGCTTGATCACAAAGTAATACTTGGAATTTCTTTCCTTTATTCTATTCACTGTCCTTTCAATATCCTTTTAATAACAGAACTGATATTTTTTAAGAAGTCAGTTTCAGCCTCCCTATGGATTGCCTGAAGCCAGATCTGTGGCTGTCCCCTTCTGAAGGAAAAAAAAAAATCCTCTCTCTTTCTTCTTGGAGATTTTTTTTGGTTCATTTCGACATGATAGCATCACACAGTTGCTGCACATGTATGATGTGAATCTGCCGTTCCACCACATCCCAAAGGTGCTCCAATGGACTGAGCTCTGGTGACTGTGGAGGCCACTGGAGTGCAGTGAACACAGAGTAGAGGCACGGAATGGTGATTTCTTCAACTTAATTTATTAAAACAAAAGGTGGGTATGCCGCGACAAAATGTCCCAATCAACTTGTTAGAGAATGGCATGTTAAGTAATAATTACTGAAACACCAAAGTTGGACTTGTATTGTTAAAAGTTTAGAGAGGGACATATTAAGTTCACCTGCAAAAATTTTAGTGCATTTCAGGTGCATTCTGAAGTTTTACCTGAAAGATTTAATTGTTTGTGTGTACATATATACACTCTTCCTTACTAATGTGGCACCATTAAAAAAGAGAAATAAACAGCTTTTAAAGCAGTAATAAATAATATACAAATTACTTAGTAATCATGCTCGTGCTCAGCATGATGGCACCCGCCATGGGTCACGTCTTTGTGTCGCTCTCCAGACACCAGTGCAACTTTTTGTGTAATCTAAACACTGGCTCTCTAGTTTACCCTTTTTCCTCAGTTTCTCTCTGGAAGTGTTGCACCCCTGTAATACTTTTTTTGGTAAACAATATTCCTTAATACAAAAAATAAACAAAAATTAAATAAATAAAAATAATGGAATTCTTTATTTTAAGGTTATTTATTTTATTTTAAATTTCATTCTATTACATTTTTTTTACAGTTGCTGTGTGTTAGGGAGACGGCTATGTCAGGATTTTATTTCATGTTGCACACTGTTGTTTTCATTTGACAATAAAACACCTTGAATATATATTTATATGTGTGTGTATGTTCTATTGAAAATTTACCCATGTTTATATCTTGTATCATTTTAAATAACAGAAAAAACAAGCGGATTATCCTTGTCAGCCATTTTTGAAAAAGAGTTTGTGTTATATCAACTGGATTATTCTGCAACTCCACCGTTCAATCCTCCCAGTCAGGAGTTCCACTAATACCTGGATTAATTCTACGTATTATCACATTATGATCTACTTGAGTGTGAATGTTTAAAATAAGTATATTTTTTCCTGCTGCAGACTTCCAGGCCCCCAAGTGTTTGGACACCTCTACAGTTTAGGACCGCTCCTGCATCACACCACCGGTTGTTGCTGTCTTGCATCCGTCTTGCCCGTCTCCTCCCACACTTTATCCCTGATTTTTTTTTTTTTTTTCCCCCTTCTTATCTTCCTTGCGAGGACTCGGACACATAATTTCAATCATAAATCTCAGCTCACTAACCCGCCTCTGTTGCTGTAATGCAGGACGTAACGTGCCACACACACCGCTAATCCCTGGATCCTTTGGAGCATGTGGGACCATGATTTCTGGGACGCTGTTCCCGGGGGGAAGCTGGTGACGCCCGGGACCTGTTGGAAATGACAGCTGAAGGAGGTGGACTGGAACACGGGGATCTGAAAAGCAGCGGAGGCAGAAGATAGCGGAGGAAGTGTCGCTTCGCCGTGTAAAGGGTGTGTGTTCAGCTTTAGCCGGGGAGCTAATGAGTTTACTGCGATCCGTGGCTCGGAGGCTAACGCCCGCGCAGGGTGCATGCGGGTTCGCGTATGCGTGCGTGTTTTTCTATGGGTGTTGGCGTGGATATGCGTGTCTGCGTAGGGTGAAGAAAGCTGCACTGTTGTCCCCTGACGCCTTAGCCACAATGCTAATTCCACAAAGCTAGTTGGCTAATAAAACAAATTAGCGGACTCTGGGCGAGGCGCGCTCCCGACCTCACCACCGCAACTGGGATTTTACAGCCTCGATTAGACTTCAAGATTTTTTTTTTATTATCATATTCTGTTTCTAAGTCTCCAGTTAGTCGGTGTCAAATGGTGGACAGCAGGTAGGCTCATTTCTTCCACTCCTAGCCTAGTAGCCAAAGCTGACTCGCTAATTGACCTAGTTTGTGGGGCAGAGGCCATGTTGTCATCCCACTCGAGTTAACTTTGTTTACGTGACAACTTTTCTCTTTAGCCACTTTTGTGTAAAGCATTCTGGTCCTCACAACTGTTACGAACAGCAGGTGCAATCCCCTTCCACTTAAATGTTAAACTCGTCCTGCTACGCCACATATTCACCCCGGTGTCGCGTCTTAATAAGCACCCCTGCTGTGAAACGAGCAGCGGTAGCGCGCATTTGAATGTAAACACCTGGTGCATGTTTATGAGTCGTTCTACCCAACAGGTGACATTTGCCTCATCTGGACATGATATAAACTCAGCACAAAAAGTAAGGAAATTTGTGTTTAGTAATTATTTCTTTTGTAACATTGCTTCATGATAATCAATCTTAGATCCTAGGAAAGCCTGATTAGTACCCTTTTTAATAAAATAAGATATGAGACTTTTATTTATCCCACTTGTGGGAAATTTCCTTTATACAGCAGCACAGATGAAAAAATAAAGGCATAAGAAATAGGCACATCATACATTTATTTGCGAAATCTACAAGTATATAGGTTAAAAAAAGAAAGTAAAGATAAAAATTAATTGCACAGTGGTCAAACCTGACTAGACTACAGATTAATATAAATATTGGACCACATACTTTATTTATTGTAGTGTTTCAGCAGCATAACAGTTTACAGAAGTAAAAAAAAGGGGAAACTATAAACATATAAGCAATAAATAATAATGGTATAAAACAACTCTTGGAAAAATATAAACACACAAACGAAAAAGGAAAATATGGGTAATTCAAAGGAACATGCATTTTCTGTAGAATCTTGAATGGTGGTTTGGATGATTGAAGTATGAAGAAACAAGACAAATTAGCAATTTCACAATTTAAATGTATCCATTTAGTAAATAAGAGCTTTAGTAGTGTATGGAAGAACCGTACGCAGCCACAACAACCTCCTCAACAGTTTAGTGGGGTTTGAGGTTAGTTCTGGAGGTAGACTCTAGGTGCTTACGTATGTGAAAACGGCATCCATTTAGAAAATGTATGAAAGCAAAAGAAACAAAAAGTTGTTTGGCATTGGTAGAGAAGATTTGGCATGTCTTTCATGGCCACAACCCACACACTCAGCATCCCACCTTACAAATGTTCCCTTTAAACAGAGGTGGGGGGGCGGGGCTTTCAAACGGTATAAGATTTATTGCCAAGGAGCATTGTTATAATAAGATAATAATGTACCAAACACTAATTTCTTTATTCTTGTCTTTACTTTATATAGATGTACATGAGCATTTAAAGTAAAATACATTTAACTACTAATTGAACGGTGCATATAAAATATTATTTAAAAACTACCGAAAAGACTGAAATACAATGTGGGATACCTGTCCCCACTCTGACGCTACATTTTACTGTGAAATGTAATAATTAAAATCCTTCAAAAGTCCTATTTTTTGTTCATTGTTTTGATTCCATGTATCATATATGCAATTAATATTTTAGTTTTCCATTCAGTAAATATCACAATAGTGTAGTTAAAGCACTCATATTAGTCAGGTTCCCAGGTTTTCACTCAGTGCTGTTACCATAACGCTGCCCTCCTTCCTGAGGAATCTGGAACATTCCTTAGGTCACATGGACTTAACATTGCTGTAATATTGTAACCAAGACCAAAGTGAGCCTGCATAGCAGCAGGAAACAGCTTTTTAGAAACAACAACAACAAAAAAAACAGATGGCATGACCCCACAGGTGGTCTCTCACTAAGATGTTACGCGAATAAACCCTTATCCTCCATTATCATTAGTTGATAATTGCAGTCCTTCATTCCTAACGACATCACTCTGCATTAATGCATCACATTTGCTATATAGAAAAAACAAATTTGCATTTAGATAATTTAATAAACATACATGTTTATAAGCAGTTTATACCCAGCTTTTCATTAACTCTTATAATTACACCCCCCCATCAGGAGGGGTCCTGCAGCCCCCTCAGTACCGCCGCCTCCAGAATCCCCGTCTGTAGAAAGAAGCACACTCTCCTTTTTAGTTCTACACTAAAGCCTCAGTGTCACTTTTACTGCTTTTATATTTTAATGTACAGCTCTGATGATATATATATATGTGTATAAATAAATACACTACTCACAAAAACTTAGGGATATTTGACTGATGGGTGGCATTTATGGAAAATGTAAGAAGTTCATGCTACAGTGATATTATATCTTGAAACTTGATTAGAATCATGCAGTTGTTGTAAAACAACAGCCAACTGATTCATGGACCAGACACTTGTGAAATTTCATTCAAAACCCAAATATCCTTAACTTTCTGTGAGTAGTGTATATATACATACCTGCCTACATTGTGAAGAGGCGAAAACATGAAGCCGGCTTCAGTCCTTTGTTCTTCTCTCTAAAGGGTTGCAGAGATGGAGTCCATAATGAATGCGGTGACTCCACGCTCCCCGGCCCCCGTCAAGAAGCTGTCAGAGGTGGACTTCCGCTCCGGCGCCACCCTGGAGCAGCTGTCGGCACAGGTGTCTGAGCTGGTGCTGCTGGAGCAGGGGGACTTCGGAGACCAGACTGCCTTAGAGGTCCACACCGCCAAGGACTTTATCTTCAACATGTTGGGTAAAAAAATAAAAATAAAATAAAAAATTGTATTGTCACAAAAGATTTCTGAAATCCTTGGCATAAGGGTATTTACAGGGCATCCCAGGGTTCTTGTACTACGCCACTTTATTAAAGCAGCAGGTTTCAGGGCTTAGATAGAAACCTCACCATGTTGGAGCTCTGCTTATTGTGTGAGAATATATCATTTTAGATGGCTTGAAGGGTAAATAGGTTCCTCAGTCATCACATTAAACTCACATGCCTTTAATTGCTCGGCTGGACAACCATCCTAATTCTTTTACTCTTCTATACAAAGACTTAGTCCGGTTTCTCCTGCGTTCGTGGAGGCAGACGCAAGAGAAACCAGCTCTGCACACCGCTGGATGGGAATGTATCTGAGCTGAGAAACAAATCATGTGATGTAGGAAGAGTGAAGCGGTTCAGAGTGGATTAGGACTGCGGGTGAACGGCTGTTGTCGGGTTTTAAAGTGGAAAAAAAAACAACCAAACTGTCGATTAAAGGTGTTGTTAACATTTGTAGCACCATTTTGCTTGTTTTGTGCAGTGGTTCTTGGATGCTTTTTAAAAAGCTGGCTGTTAGGAATCTGATTTTAGTCTGGATTCTTCTGAAATTTCAAGTGTTGGAGGACAGCTTGCAAGTAGCTCAAACACAACCTTCCTAGTAAAGGTAAAGTACAGGTGGGTTAAAGCTACTGTTGAGACCCTTTATACGTTTATTCAGGCCAAAAAGATGCTTTCGAGATTTAATTTAATTGAAATGGGGTGTAGTTTTCTTGGCATTCCCATTTCTGCAACTGATATTTGGAATTAGAAGCAGTTTAACACCATTTGTCCAGTCTGCACTGAAATCATGAAAAGATTATACAGGGCTGCAGACTGATCCGATTGGTTGCATTTTGCAAGTGTGTGCAGGTATTGCTTATTTTTTTTATTTATTTTGGAGCTACTGGCTTGAGTGTAAGCTACAAATTTCCAGATGCTTTTATTTTATGCTGAAAAAGGAAAAATGACAAACTCCTGCTGTTGAATATATCAAGTACTCCACTAGAGTCCACTGTGGCCATGTTCACATTTACTTGAATTACTTCTAAAATGTTGTCTTAATAACAAAACCAACCAGTCGATGAAAATCTCCACCCACAAGCTCAAACGTCGACGCCGTGCGTGCCATTGCAGAAGGAGAAACTGCCATTCACAAGGGTCAGAGGACACCAGGAGCTTGTCTGCTTGTCATCCACCTAAACCCTGAGATGTACTGGAGGAAGTTTTAGAAAAAAGTGAGAATTGTTTGTTTATCCCATAGGTGGCACTCTCTCCCTTCCCAGCTGTTTTCTGTCACCCTGGATTTAACGTTTCCCTCATTTGATCCTGGTTGGTTGATTTTTTTTTCCCTGCTCGCACATGTTTTTATGAGCTCTTGAACGTCCCCCATCTGTTTCCCCTCCTTTTTTATTTTCCTGTGTTTTTCCCCAGCACTTTCTGTCTTTTTCAGAGATTATCGCTGCACTCAGTTTTGCATAGATCATCAGAAACGTCTGCTGAGTTTTGAGGCTTCTCCTCCTCTGCTGAGAGGAACCCAGAGAGAAATTACATGAATCCAAATGGAGCCCAGTCCTGTTTGTTTCACTTTATCATACCAGGAAGATCATTTCTTTTCTCCCGTGTAGAAGGTTTTTTTTTTTCTTCTTCTTCTTCTGCCTTTCTGTGTTTGCTTTTGATCACATTTCCTTTTTCTCAGCCCTCCTCTTTGCTTCCGTCGTGTGTTTTCCTGAGAATCTCCTGATAAAGCTCACTTATTTGGAGCCTGCCTTTTCCTGCATAATCACCAGTGGTTTGCTGGTATTTTCATACGCTGTGCCTTGCTGCCTGCTGTGACAGCTCCAACTGTGTGGGGGAGAGAAAAAAAAAAAAGGGAGAAGTTTTGACACTTTCAACACAAGGAGAAAGTTTTTTTGTTTTTTTGTTTTTTTTTTGTTAGACTCCAGGAATATAAAGTCAGGCTTGTGGCTGTTTCCACATTAGGAGCTCAAGGCCCTGTGGAGGATGAAAGGCAACACTGGAAGCAAGTATCATCCCCTTGATGCAAAGGTCTTGTTACAGCATGCAGGCCTCCTGTTAGAAGCTGCTGCATAGGTGTGTGTGTGTGTGTGTGTGTGTGTGCGCATGCTGAGCTCAGTGACTTTGCCTCTGCTTTTTCCAGGCTTTGATGAGTTTTGATCTGCAGTTGGATCCCCCCTCCCCCTCCCCCTTGTGCTTTTCACACTGTCAAAGAAAAAGAAAGAGAAAAGAGACTAAACTCACACGCTCACAAGTCATCTCCCCCTCCCCCGTTCCTAGAGCTTAACAGAGTCAGGAAAAAAGCTCTTATTTACCCCCATGTTTAAGTAAACAATATAGTTTGCTGTCAGGCAATCGCAGCAGGGGCTACTGTAAAAGTCTTTTGAAAAAGCAGAAGTGTGATGAAGGCAGAAATGGATCCGCACTGCTGCTGGAGCAGTAGAGCTGGTGCTGGGATTTTCAGCTCTTAAAGTTTGTCATCCGGCCTGAGAGAGGCGAATTCAGAGTTCACCCTGCATCTGATGTCAGTGAACATCATTATTTTTGATCCAAGCTACAAGTGTAACGCGCTTTCTCTCGCCTTAGCAGAGATTTTTTTTTTTTTTTTACATTCGATCTGAAGAATAACTCGTTCCTAATTGACAGAACACTTTATTTCTTCAGCCATCGCCTCTTCTTACTTCTCACACCAGCCCCGGTTTTTCGTTCAAAAACTCCATTTGCGATTACATTTTCATTTTAAAACATAAAAGTTTAGTTACAGCTGACACACACATTACATTAACAAGTCTGACCCTCGAATAAGGACAATTGTTTGATCTGAGGATGGTTGAAACTGAAATATTTGGAAATAAAGCCATGATTGGACTGATTTGCTTCAGAATTTGCTCTTCTGGGTCATAACAAACCCCGAGTCACCAAGTTCAATACATTATCAGTATTATAGAAGGACCATGAATATATTAGTAGTATTTGTCCAGCAGCTGGAAAATTCAATGTACTGATGTGATAACTGATGTCCTTAGTTAATATAATAAAGTCAACTAATCTCCAATCCTGGTCTAAATAAATGTATAAAAATGCAGAAGAGCTGCTTGTTTCAGTGAGCAGACACAAAGCTTCAGTGGAGTGATGTTGCATGAAGACTTGAACATTAAAACTTCAAAGTATTTTGTCTTTCTTGTACTTTCCTAGTAGTCTAAAATTCTAAGCATACCGCTAGCAAATTTAGCTTTATATTTCTTCATATTTTTCTACTTAAAAAAGTTACAAATCACTGTTTAAATATTGTGATGAGCTCTCAGTGAACACATTTATTTTGTTTGCTTTGATGTCTAAAAATGATCTTGACTTAATTGTTTTATTGTGTTTTTGTTCGAGCTAGCTGCAGTAACAGCAACCATTTATTTAATCAGCTGCTTCATTTCATTTGCAGCTATTTCCTTTTCTATTTCTGTTTCTTCTTCTTTTTTTTTTCCCAGCTGGACAGCAGCATCAAAAACACGGACGTGTCAGTCCATGCAGATCATCCATTTTTCTTTCCAGTGTTTGACAGCAAATGTCTCTGCTCAGAATTTAATCTTAGGAAGAAGCGGCCCTCCTCATCCTCTTCTCTGCATCAGACTTTATTCCTTCAGGAATGCAGCTCTGTGGATCAGACTGGTTGGATTTGCTCAGTGTTTGGCAAGTCTCACATCCCACCATGTCAATGCCGGTGGGCTTCTGTGTGACTGATGCACACTTGGATGTGGTTCTCACTGCTGGGACTTCCTGTCTCGTCAGAGGGCCTCGCGCCGACGCCCCGAGACGAGCGGTTGTTTTTATTGCACGCTTGGACCGGTGGCTGACACGGGTGTTCTGCCCGACTAATTCCCTGCTAATGCTGCTGTGGATTTTGAGAGCCTGTCTTCACTTGGCAGCTAGATGAGAATTACAGCACTGCAAACACGGGGCATGAATCACAGTTTTTATTTGATTAGTTAGGCTTTGTGTCTGTTCACTTTTCATCAGCTCAGACACACAAGTGTCAATCAACACAGATGAGCAGCATCTTGTCTGCCGTAGATGTTCGCTGACACCTCCTCTTCACCGCTGTGAATCTGGCACTTAACTATTTTTAATGCTGATGGGTTCACGCCATCCATAACAAATCAGCCATCTTTGATTTAAACGCAGAAATGTGGCAACAGGCAACAGATTTCTCCTCACATCAGTCATCAGGTGTCCTTTGTGATACCTGATTTATTTGTCTTGCCAGTTGAGAGATATTTTGACATCACATGGCATTAATCCTGCTCATTTTAATAGCAAAGGTTGACATTGTGTTCTTTGCATCTTCAGAATCATACTTAGTATTCATGAGGCAGCGTCGTATCTGTCAAGTGATTACGGTCTTTCATGAGCACGATGCAGCCGTTTAAGTTGCTGGAGATGATTGCAGTACATCTCACACGTAGGTGCTCTATACATATATCATTTTATATTTGAACATTGAACATTTGAGGGCACCAACTTATTAAGAACTCCCCCTTCTTTCCCAATTATTGAAAAAACTTTTATCTCCTCATTACTAGTGAGGTTAATTTCATTTCTGCATTCATTAACTGGCTCAAAATCCAACAAGCTTCCCGCTCTGCTTTGAAATGAGCCATTCAAGGATTTCCAAATGCAGAGCTGTAATTTATAGAACCACTCAACCCTCCCAGAAAATTCAGTTCTGATCTCTTTAAGTGAGGTTTCACGCCGAGTGATGCATTAAACTCATTTGATCTCCACGCGGTCACCAAAGCGTCGTGAGCAGAGACGATGAGAGACTAGAAGGACTAAAAAAACAAATTAAATACAGGGTCAGTATCCAACAACGTGCTTGTACTGCACCTTTCTAGTCCAGGGACCAGTCAAGGTGCTCTGATAACGCTAGCAGCTTTCTCTCACTGCCACATGTACATTTATTTAATAAACCAAATTATTCATATAATTGCTACTTTTATGTAATTGAACCTAGAAATAAAAATGTTAAATTATATTTAGTTTCTTACTGTGATTTGATATAAATGGAAGTGATCAGCATTTGACATCATCTCACATCAGTTGCTTCTTAAATCAAAATTGTAATGGGACAGACTTTGTGATAAAAGAAAGTTATCAAACCTGCCATCCAGTTAATTGATGTAATTGTGCTTAGAACTGAAACTTGTAATGTGATCTGTGGGTCCTTGCTGACTAATCCACATGGTTGCTCTGGTAACCAACACTGATTGAGCGAATGAAAATAAACCAACATAGAAGGTGGTGACCTGGCTTTGGTACAGGACCAAACATGGAGCCCTGGTGTTAAATTTTCTACCAGTTACAGAACCAGCACCAGAAGCTGAGGGCACTTGTGCGTACCACTTTATTTCAACACCGATATGCCGGTTCAGTAACAGAATGGACCTCCTCTTCCTCCTCATCACTTCGGTCCTCGTGTATCCATTTCTGCTGACGCGTACAAGCTCCATAAAATGCTCTCACTGAAACAGGACTTATTTGAAATCCTATTTGAGGAGCCACAATGGTCAGATTGGGATGCATCTTTGAAAATCCAAGAGAGGAAACCCTGAGTACCACGAAAATGGGATCCGCTTGGAGGCAGCACCGGGCGAAACCAGTGGTTAAAGCTGAGGTCAATATGCAACAACAACGACAGGGGGGGTTTGCATGATCTGTAAACTTGACTCTTTTGAAAGTGACAAAGCAAACTGAAGGCGATGACTGCCACGCGGTAGCCAGAAATAAATATAAAACAGAGCAAGGCACCAAGAAAAACTGCAGTAAAAGTTCTATAGTAGCAAAAATCCAGTTTCTGCTGTTAAGTTGTGTGTTTAGAGACACCTGATTAAATCATGAAATTTAAAGGCAGTGCAGGTCATAGTCGACAGAGGAGGAAATCTTAGATTTATTGTACATTTATCAGTTGAAAATTCAGTGCAGGTCAGCAGTTTCACCTAATCATCGCGACGTAGTTAGTCGTTTAGCTGCTGTGCCGCGATAACACAATGAAATTAGAGATGGAGTTCATGCTACGTCAGAGTTTGCTTTAAATTCCTCAGCGTTTGTGGTGGAAGAACAACTACGGCAAAGAAATCCTTTTAATTGGAGAAACTAAATGGATTTCCTCCCTCTTCTTCAGGTTGGTTGGTTGGTTTTCGTCACCACGTGTGCCAAGTCTATATGGAGAAACCAACAGCTACCAAATAGTCGTTTCACGGACATAAAATTGAGTCTAATCTAGAAGAAGAAGAAAAAAAAAAAAGTCCCACTAATGGAAATGTACATTCAAAGACATTCGTTATAGGATTAGGTTTAATCCGTGGCTATGAAACCAGCCCAGACTCCTTTCTGCTCCAGCTCTATTTTCAGGCTGTGTGTGTGTGTGTGTGTGTGTGTGGGTGTGTGTGTGTGTGTGTGTGTGTTAGCTGGCTGTTTCACACTTAAGCATAGTGCCAATGTTCATTTGAGAATTCGGATTAAAAATTAAATTGTGTTCTTTGGAACAACCTCAAACTTATTGCAGTGAGAGTGGGAACAGGAAAGGACTCGCTAATTGATACAGTTTTTCCTCTCCGCTCCTCTCAAACTAAAGCTGGAGAGATAAGATGCTCTTTATTCTCTTTTTCATCATTCTTTCCCTCCTCCTCCTCGCCTATTTCGCCCAATTTATCAGTGGCAGATAAAAACCAAGCAAATCAGAGGAGCTCCAGCCGTAAACTCATCTCCCTTCGGCTGCTCTCTGATGTCCGTAACTCTCTCCGACACCGTCTTTGGCCCTCTCTCCTTCGCTTTTATCCGTCCAGCTCAAATTTGTATCCTTTCTCCATCTTCCCATCTTCAGAGATTGCAAACTCTGACAGTCAGTTAGTCATTCTTTGAAGTAAAACTTGTAGATACACATAATTGCTAATTTAATTTTTCTGCAATGAGTGCTCCAAGCTGTTGTTTTTCTTTAATTATCTTGATTTATTTTATTTCTACCAAAGACAAGCTAATTAGAACATAAGTTTCACTTGATGGTACTACTAATCCCTGTTTTATTTATTTATTTAGTTATCTCTTTCTCTTTCCCTTTATATCACTTCAGAAATGCTCTAGACTCAGTAGACGAGAAGGGATCATCACAAGAAATTTCCTTCAGTTTAGATCATCCAGACTGATGGAGGAATTGTATATTTATGCCAATTAATATCAGGGTAGTTCTTAGATTTTAGGTTTGAATAAAATCTGCTCAAGATATCTAAGATGTCTATAAAGTCTACATTTAGACCCATGAAAAAGTCTTAGCAACGCCATACTGTCATGTGTTCCAACTCCCTCTTTTAATTTGATAATCAAATCATCTGATCATCTCGTGTGTCAGCGGGGAGGAATTATCGTGCTGTTGCACGACCCAGTTCTGACCAGGTTCCAGCTGTCAGACAAACCGTGGTCCACTCTTTGGCTGCAAGCCGCCCAAAGTGTAGCACCTCCACCCACGTGCCAGTTGACTTGAAGTATTTCTCCTGAGAAGTTGGGTTTTGTTTGCACCAAACATGGTGTTGGACGTCAAAGACACATGACTCCACTTTGATCTGGTTTGTCCAGAGTTTTCAGAGGTCCTTTGGTTGGATAAAAGAGACATCAGAGTCTCCTGGAAATCCTTCCAAAGAAACCATCTTTGTTCAGCCGCCTTCTCACTGTGATGTCATGGAAATTAAAGCATCACTGTGTAGGATTGTGCTCTTTAGCACCCTCTCTGGTTGAAAATTGCAATTGTCTCTTACCACCGTAAACTTTGCTGCTATTGAAGCCGGCCATGTTACCTCATCTCCCAACTTCTATTACAAATAAGCTATGAACTAGTGACGACACAAACATTTGACCTGTGGAGTCAGAGATATGTATCTCTTGGTTGTTTTTTTTAGGGTGAATTGGCTGGGGTGTCCACAACTTTCTTGAATGTTTTCCACTTAATAAATGATCTTTGTCACTGTAGAAAGTTGAACACCAATTTGTTTGAACATGGTTTTATAACCTTTCCCAGACTGATGTTCAGAAATAATTGTATGTGTCTTTCTCCCTTGGCATTATGTTAACACACCTGACTGCTTTTATACAGGTCTGCACACCTGCTGATGATTAGCAGCATCTGGGTGCAACTTAGGCTCTTCAATGCCATGGAAGTAGGAAGAGGGTACTTGCCACATTATTTTTATTTTCTATTTGGTTTCAATAAATTGTGACATGATTTTAAAAAAAACACAAAAAAAAACATATACGTTGCTGCTCCTCTGAGGTTGTATTTACTTGATACTAAGACACAATGGTGAGATTATTTTCTTAAGTTTTAAACATAAAAAAAAGGAAATTATGAGATTAAAAGAGGCTCTAATAACTTTTCCTACAACGACTGTAAAAGTAAAACCGTTTCATTTATATCAAGGCTTGTTAGGCAGGTAAAGTGCGAGCGAGATAAAGAAATTGTGGCAACCCCTGAGGCATGAAAAAATAAAAAAGAGCAGAGGTGTTCAAAACTGCAGTTACACAAATGGCTGTTTGGGGTCCGCTCCAAAAGATGTGTTTAAAAGATTGTAAATGACCAAGTTTACAGAACAAATTAACAAGTTAACATTCTGGTCCAAAATTGGTTTTAACCTCTTTTGCTATTCTCCCATTAAATAATTGAGGTCATGGCAGCCTTATGTGAGAGCTGAAAGGTTTGGCAGCTCCTGATCGCATTGTTCTCAGTCACATCACTGACACCCATCTTTCATGCTAAATCTTTGTTGTGCAGCTCCAACCAGCTGCAACTTTTGTTGCTATAAATCTGAAAACTGTGTGTTTCTTTCTTTAAATTTTGCTCTTATTATGCTCTGCAGCCCTGAAATTTAGTATAAAATTTCTGGCAGGGTGACAAGTGGGATGTTACTGCAGCCTCTCCAGCGGTATCTTGGATGTGTGCTCTACATCTTCTGGGTCTGTGTCTTTGTGCACTTGAGGAGGAGGTGTTGTTTTTTTTTTTCCTTTGGTTCTGAGCCAGTTCCTAGTTTGGAACCAGTTCTTTGTGGTTTTACAGGCTTTCGGCCAGGTAACCCAACGCTAGAGTAGAGCAGTTGGAGTAAAAAAGAAACAAAAAGCCTGCATGTGTCAGGGTTGGAGGTGGGTTTATGGTCGCCATAAACCATCCAGGGTACCTTCTTGAATCACCACCTTATCGTGATGGAGGGGTTTGTATGACTGGATGATCCCAGAGGCCATGTTGTTGATCTATCAAGTGAGCTTGGTCTTGGAGAGTCAGTCCAGACTGAGGTTGATTCGATTGTTCTCTTATGTGAAAAATCACAGGGTTTATGTTACTCACCTGGACTCGGGATACCAGGGCCCCACCCTGGATCCAGGCCTCATAGCTGGGGTACCACGGGGTTGGGCCATACACACACATGTTTTGGTGAAGTACATGGGTGGACTGGCGACCTGTCCAGGGTGTACCCCTGCCTTTTGCCTGAAGAGAGCTGGGATAGGCTCCAGCAGACCCCCGTGACCCTGCACTGGAAATACTGGGTATAGATAATGGATGGATGGATGGAACTATGTGGGTTACAAAACTCTGTATATTATATTTTCTCATGTATTATCCACATTTTCAAACAAACGTGGATAATACATGAGAAAATATGTAAAACCTCAGTACCATTATAGACTTTTTGGACTTTAGTTCTAGCAGAAACTCCTAAAGATGGCCTGGGAGGCCCCAGAAGAGCTCAGGATACAAAGAAACTGTACTATTGTGGATGAAGGCCAGTGGGAGCCATCTCACGGAGCTGCTCTTATTCATGAGGAAATGAATTAAGCTTGTAGAGGAAGATTAGCTGATTCTGCAGTGAAATACGAGGATGGAAACAGAAGCTGTCTCCTGCTTCTTACTTTGTTTCGTCTCATTGACAGCCCCCCTGTGGAGGCGTCAAATGAGGTGCTTTCTTTTTGCTTTTCTTCAAAGTAAAGCGTTGAAGAGATCCTTATCAGCACATTTAACTTTGACTACCACCTTAGTCACAAGTAAATTTTCACTCTGTAAATGACATTTCCCTCTTTCTTCCCACTTATTTTTAATTCCATCAAACTGTTCTGCCTTTTCTTGTAAAAGGAGGTAGAGGGACTGAAGCCTTCGGTCTCACAGACTCGCCGTTAAAGGCGTTGGGGAATGTCCAGGCTTTACATTTGACCTGAAGCCAGTAGCGGTTAAGTGTGGTCCAGCACCGGAGCTGTGCGATCAAGCTTCTATCAGCTGCCTTTTTATAGAGTAAAAATGTAATCTACTTGAATCCAGGACTGCAGGTCCCAGAGTCCCAGAGCATTGCAAAGAATACAACACAGCTAAGTAGTTGTAAAGCGATTTGGAGGCTCCAGTTTCTGTCAAACAGTTCAGATTTGGAGAAAAGAATGCTTTCAGTTCTGGGAAATTATGATGCAGCCAGCATGAAACTAGAAAGGATGACAGGATGATTAACTGAATCCTTATTTCTTCTGACCCATCCACCTGTGTCGTAGTGGAATGACCATGTCCTTTAGCCTGATGGATCAGAGCCACATCTAGACAGATGTAGGGCTGGAAAACGAACCGTAGGGCCTCATCACCCAGGAGGCGGGACCAGCAGTTGCTTCTCAAACTGCCTCTGCAGGCAATTAGTGAGTGCTGAAACCAATCAGAGCAAAGAAGAAAGTGATGCAGGTTGATGCTCTGCCTGCCTCACGCACTTCTCTGATTGGTTGCAAGTCTATTCCATTTCTGAGGTAGTTTTCCTCAGGGCCCTTTGGTACCGGCCCCTGGGAGTCAAAGTGGAATCCAGAGCAACTTGATACATTTATAGGCTACGAGTCATCGCAGTCCACCATTATGACTACAGACACCACTTTTGTGGCCACAGGTAGAGCAAGGTTTGCAACGGTGCCACCAGTTGTTAGCTAATCCTTCATGATGGATAACATCCCCGTCAAACTCCAAAAAACAGGATTCAATTTTTTTTTTTGTACGTTTGAAATGATTTCATTCTGCTTGCTTCCTGCAAATTTACAAAAATAAGCATTCTGTCTCTCTGAGAATATATTGAAGCTGAGTTTTGGCCTTGGCAGACCACACGTGCTGTCCCTGAAGTGATCATTAGTACCAAGTGCAGTGCTTACTCTGTGTTTGGGGCTGAGAGATATTAATTTCACACTGCTCTTATATCAATATCACTGCAGTTCAGACTCATAAATATATGCAAGACCTCTCAGAACAAATCGAGCTGGAAATTTTCCAATCTAGTATTCTTGCTGACCTGCTGTTTTCTGTTACCGTTTTGCTTTGCCGGAGCCAGTGTCCCTCTGAAGCATATCTGGGCGTGTGAATATGAAATGCGTAATGATGTACATGTGTACTTGTGAGAATTGTCTTTCTGTTCAGGCTTATCCCATCAGTTCTGCAGGCGGAAACACAATTCCGGTCTTTCAAACTACTCTGAATGAGAATTTCTGTTTCCCTTCTTGCGCCAGGCTTAGTTCAGAAGGTGGACCAGCGCCTCCCGGTGGCCAACGAGTACCTGCTGCTCTCTGGCGGGGCCCGAGAAGGAGTCTTAGACCTCAGCCCGGAGGATCTGGGGGAGTACGCCAAAGGGGCCGACTTTGACCTGGATTTCACCCTGCTGGTGCCGGCGTTGAAGCTTCACGATCGCAACCAGCCAGTCACTTTGGACATGAGGCACTCCTCGCCGTGCCACTCGTGGCTCAGCCTTCGCCTCTGCGACTCCAACATCTTGTCTCGGTGGAGTATCTGCTGCCAGGAAGAGAATGGGCTTCCAGCGGAGGAAGATGAAGAGGAGGAGGGAGAGATGGGTGAGTTCAAGGAAAAAGAGAGAATAACCGTTGCACGGCAGGAACGAGGAAGGAGGGATCGGTTCAGACATGTAGAGTGAATGTGAATGAATGCAATTAAGAACAAAGAGAAGAGCGAGACGCAATAGATGGACTTGAGTGTGATTAAGTGAGCAGAGTTGAATGACAGGAAACTGGTTAAATATTTGTGTTTCACATGTATAAACTGTATGACGAAGAGAGCTGGTCTTAATGTGCCATCATGTGATCAAGAAATTACACTTTTCAGTCGTATCAGAGTAAGACTTGCGTGGATTTCATTCTGAATCTTTGCGTTCGAATCTGCCGAAGCATTGAAAAAGGATGATCCTTATTTTTCTTCTTTCTTTTTATTTAGATGACTAGATCAAAGCCCGTCGCTGAAACAAACTGAATATTTTGTGCAAAATATGCAAAATTATGTGGTGGGAGGCACATTACTTCACAAAATCAATCTACCACTCTGCTGGTGAGTGTGGGATGTCTGAAATGGGAGAAAGTAGTGGCTTTTCTGTTTTTATCCAAATGTCTGTGATTTTCAACCATGTGAAAAGAAGCATTTCCTGCATCGTTCTGGATGTATGGTAACACTTCCTAAAGGATACTACGCTGCTATAATTGTTGTCTCAGGATGAGGGGAGTTATTCAGGCCTGCGTTGCATCGAAATGGCAAAAGTTCAAATTCCAAAAACTGGATACTAGAAGTAATCAAAGGTCTCCTGACGAGCCATACGTAACTAAATTAAATTAATTATGCTGCATGTTGGTGCACAGTTAAAAAAAAGCCTCTGAATGTTCAACAGTGCAGCCCAGAAGTTCTCCCATCGCATCCAGACTGGCACCTCGGAAACTGAGTTTTCACCGCACGCAAATATGTAAAAGCAGTTCTTCATGACTGTTCATAATGCGCATGTTTGTTAGCCTGATAGGTCAGACCCACATCTGGACAGATGTTGCAGTAGATGTTGGACTGCAGATTTCAGTGCCCTAAGCTACATTTTTGACAACACCTGAGTGTTTCAGAGCTGTGGGCTGATTCAAAGGTTAGAAAGGAAATGTATCTTGGATACTATGAACCAAAGGTACTCTGTCAACGTCTCATACAAGTAACTGAAATTCAACTCTTATCAGTCTTTCCAAATTTTTACCTTTGTATACCCACGTTCTGGTACAGAAGTCGTACGTTTCCAACACAGAGCTACGGTTGGGATAAACATTATCCAAACTACTGGTGAGTTTTGTAATCTGGGCCGTTCTGCTGGTTGTTGGTAAAGGTGGAGGTAGATCCTGTGTTTACTTTGAGAGATAGTAAACAACTGAACAACTCTTTACTGAGTTGTTCAGGCTGATACAAAAAATGAATACAGAACCAAAACATTTGTTTAAATGCAAAAGTCAACATATTGCCTTGTAGTGATGTGTCGTTCGCGAACGAGCCGGCTCAAAGAGCCGGTTCTTTGTGGCGAACGAGAAGAGCCGACTCCCGTCAGGGAGAGCCGAATCTTCAGGCAACAGCAGCTCCTGCTCAGTTTCTGCTGAGAAACCATGCAAGGGGCAGGACTTTATTTTGATGGGCACATCATGTGGCCAATCACATGCGAGGACAGTCAAGGATCAACCCATTATGTGA
>JBAMYA010065664.1:0-26688 GCA_037176975.1 Arrhamphus sclerolepis
AAACCCATTCCATGAAGCTCTCTACACACTGTTCTTGAGCTAATCTGAAGGCCACATGAAGTTTGGAGGTCTGTAGCAACTGCAGAAAGTTGGCAACCTCTGTCCACTATGCACCTCAGCATCTGCTAACCCAACTCCATCAGTTTACGTAGCCTACGACTTCGTGGCTGAGTTGCTGTTGTTCCCAATCATTTCCACTTTGTTCTAATCCCACTGACAGTTGACTGTGGAATATTTGGAGGCGAGGAAATTTCACAACCGGACTTGTTGCTCAGGTGGCATCATATCACAATACCATGCTGGAATTCACTGAGCTCCTCAGAGTGACTCATTCTTTCACAAATGTTTGTAGAAACAGTGTGCATGACTATGTGCTGGATTTTATACATCTGTGTGAATGGAAGTGAGTGGAACACCTGATTTTGATTATTTTGAGGGGTGAGTGAAAACTTCTGGCAATATTGTGTATCTGTAGTTTATATCTCCACTAAGCAGATGACAGTAGTCCATTGAACTAAAAATTCAGTTCCATCCAGGGTATATCCACCACCATGATGAAGAGGATACTGTTAAAAACTCAGCATGATGAACCACAGAATGCACTTGCGGTACCACCTGGGACATGTAATGACACATCTCCACTACAAGGTGAACTGGAGCTACTGGTAGTGTTTCCAGATGGTATTTGAAACTGACGCTGCATTATCATGACATGATTAGATGATTAGAGTGGTCTGTGGTTCTACACTGTAGTTAAACTGTAGAGCAGTGCTCTGGAAGGTATCAAAAATAGCTATTGAATGACATGGAGTTTTTCGATAGTTGATGGTATCTTTTCGATCTATAACTGAATGGTATTGATTATTGATACCCAGCCCTACTGTCAAAGCTATGCCGTAGCCTCACATAAAACTCTCTTCAGATGGGATGCTAGAAATATGACTGGTAGAGTTGTTCTTCATGTTCGAACTTCCTGTGGAATGGTAATTTGCTGCAGTGTCTGTACAAACGACTGATGCTTAACACTCATCAGCACCAACTCAAGTAGAATAGACTTCATTTGCTCCGTTGCTATGTCTCTCGGGACTTCGAGCTACAGCGCTGCAGAAAAAGAATCCACACTGCCTTCTAGCGGTTGGTGGTGGAATTACAGAGCGATGCAAAACGGAAAGTAGAAGTATTAATGCCAGAGTCGACATAGGGGCCGTGCATAGCTGCTAAGCAGAAGCATAAATCAGGCTTTAGAGTTGGTTAAAATCTGTTAATTTCAAATAAAAGACTGCCTCTCTTTCAGGCAGAGCCGGTGGAGTTCAGAATCAGCCAATTACAGCTGACTCTGCCCTGACAGCCCCTCCTAACCCCCCCTACGTTGACAGAGGTAAACACTTTTAACCTTTAGCTATATAGAAACAGTAGAGGCAGTGACAGGCTGTCTCACTCTGAAACGATTCCTTCAAATTCCTGACACTGCTGATATCTGTCACAGCCCGTCTTTGGTTGAAGACGATTCATCTTTTTTTTTACTTTTCAATAAACATCTCAAATGTCATTTTCTTGATTTTAGATTTTCATGTAACTACAACCAATTACAGACAGTTGCATAGTCAGCAGGTGAAAATAGCAGTGAGTGCTACGTTATCTTTCTGCTGATGGCTAACAGTGCTGCTGGTTATTCCTCAGATGTCCTTTTGGAGCGTCAGGCTCACCTGCCAACCACGCACAAGTTCAGCAGAGAGCCACGTAAGTACCTTAAGAGCCCACATAAACTGGGGTGAAGCATCTTCTCCATTTTCAGATAATGTCTGCAGTGGCACAAAAATGTCAGATGTTATTTTAAATTACAATCCCTAATCAGTTAAACAAAACAACTTTTTCTTTTCTTTTTTTTTTTTTAATTTCAGAGCTGCAACACATTCCAAAAAATGTTGGTACAATAACGTGAAGGTTTTAACCATTTTATAATTTTGCAATTCCTTCTCACAACATTCAAAAAATGTTCTGGCTTTGATGATAAGAAGAGATCCGTTGTTATTTTTGTCCCATTTTTCCTACAAAAACATCATAAGGTTTGTGTTGCTCCTTCCCTGAAGCCTCTAAATTTTTCAAAGATCAGAGATTAAGAGTGTCTCCATAATTGACAGTAAGCAATTTTACATGTGATCTGCCAATCACTGAGCTTAGTGACTGCACAGAGTCAAATTAGTCTGAAAATCTGATGCTCAACTTCAGAGAAGCTGTCTTTGTACCAATTCATAATTAGCCTCCTGTTAATAACATCTGTTTGAAATAACATCTGTTTTATCGTTTTATGAGGCCTCAGCGAGAGCTTGAAGGACATATGACTGTCTTGAAATAAAAGTGTACGCTGCTTCATAGCATATGTGGAAATTCACAATTTAGCAGTTTTGCCAAAGATTTTACAACAGAAAATATGAAGTTAAAAAGCCACAATTTTACATAAAGAAGTTATTTTTATAATGATTTGAAACAAAAAGTTGAGAATTTTGAAAATTGACAAAAATTGACTTTTTATGATAAAGTGGTGATATTGCCATCTGCAATTGTACCAAAAAAGACTTTTCAGAACTTAAAGTCGTGATATTAAATTAAAAAGTCAGTATTTACAACAAAAAGTTTTAGTATTCGGTTAAAAGGTCAAGACCCATGATTTTACGACAAAAAGTTGAGTTAATGTTAAACAAAATTTAAATTCATGACGTAAATTTATTTTGGTTTAAATTTCATTTTTTTAGAACTTCAGTTTTTTTTTTTTAACACAGCAAAAAATATTGAAAAAGTTCATTTCAAATCAATTTTACCACAAACTTTTGCCTCTTTTAAAAAAAAAAAAAAAAAGTTGTGATGAGTAAATTGACACTTTTTTTTTTTTATTAAGAGTGGTCTTGAGCACCAGCCCCCAAAAATGCCCGCGCATAACCCTGACAACATTCGTAACTTGAATGAATAAATATATCAGTATAGAAACTGTTTAACAATGTGTTAAGGAGCAGTTACATTTATAGTTTTGCAGTCACAACTGGCCCTTTAAGGACCAGCGTGATGCTGATGTGGCCCTCAGTGGACATTGGACACTCAGATCTAATCCAGTAATAATAAAACACGGTTCCTTCTCTCTCCTCCCAGTGTATCGAGTCATCAAGAACCAGCCTCCTCCGATTCTCTCCATCGAGTTGGACCACAACCCCTTCAAGTGTCCAGCCTCTGGCTGCTCCAAATCATTTCGGAAAGCAAGTCTGCTTCACTACCACATCAAGTACTACCACTCTGACCAGCAGCTGGATGGAGGCAGCGAGCCGGAGACGGGGAGGTCAGTCCAGATCCCTCAGCAGAAGCTGTACGATGTGGACTCGATGTTTAATGCTCACTGGGGCCAATGTTGTTGTTGTAGGAGGAAGCGGTCCTCTTCTGAGGGAGCCGACTTCATATCAGGCAAGAAAAGTGAAAACCAGAGCAGCAGCTGTCCCCGAGACGACAGGGAGCGGAACGTCATGGCAGCAGGTGGGCAAAAAACAACAGCATTTGTAAAATGAAATTCACGTCATCTCTGTCCTTCGCAATGAAACACCATTCAACCAATTTATTTATGTTAGCAGAAGTGAAGAAGGACTTAGGGAAGGAGAAACCAGGAGCAAAGGAGAGGAAGAACTTCTTAAGAGTCAAACTAAAGAAGAAAAAGAAGAAGAAGAAGAGGAAAAGCCACTCTGGTAAATATTCATGTAGATTTACTGACGTGTTTGAGGGCATTTTTTGTCATCCAAGAAGGGTCAAATGATCAAGTTCAGCCCCAACAACATATGATTTAATGCTCAGTGAAACTGTAATACAGTACAAGTTCGGGACAGTACAGTTAGAAAAAAAATCAATATGTTTGGCTGGTTTGGAAGAATTGCCAGGAGAGGGCCTCATCTCTGTAAAACTATTATGGCAGCTAAGCTCAGGATTTAAAAGTTACATCAGAACAGAAAACAGGACTTTGGCATACCATGATGCACGATAATGTGACTTGTGGGAAGCAAACATGGCATATTAGCACAAAATCTTCATAGCAGCTGTCAAATGTGAGGCCATCTGTCTGACTTAATGTCTGGCAAAGAAAAGAATAAAGCTTAAAGTCCAGACTTCAACCTCATTCAAATACAGTAGTAGACTTTTAGAAAGCCACGCGTAAACAAATGCCCACAATTATCAATGAACCAAAGCAGTGACATCAAGAGCAGACAGAAATTCCTCCACAGCTGTTTGAGAGACTGATAACACCAGACAGAAAATTATTACTTTAAGTTACTGTGGATCTGTGAACTGCTGAATTATGGGGTTCTCTTTAGTTTTCAAATCTGCTTCTGCATTTTGACTTTTCTTAAACACATAATAACACGGTGTAATATGTGTTTGTGATTCATCTCTTTGATTTTCTTCCTAAGTGCTGTTGAAAGTTCTAGAATAGTAACCGTCAATATTTATTACTGTATTTATCAAAAAGCTTCCTTGTTTTTGTCAGGACTCTGCAGCAGCGATGACGAGGACTCAGACAGACCCCCCATCACTTTGAAGCTTTCACAGACCCAAGGTGAGAGCTCAAGCACAAACGCAGTCACAGAAAATGTGGTTTTACAACAGAAAAGTAAGACTTTACGTCCTCCTTTCAGTAGACGACGGCAGTGACTGGTCAACACTAACAGCAGAGAGTGGAGAGGACACGCCCTCTTGGCCAGTAACCACGGAAACAGACGAGTGCGAGGTGGTGAGATGCGTCTGTGAGGTGGATGAAGAGAACGACTTCATGATCCAGGTAACGCACATATACTCGCACACAAGTAGGAACAAAATTGCTGTTTATTAGGATGGTGATGATGCTTCCGGGGTAACAAAACATTTAAAGAATGATAAAACCAAGCACCCGCGGAACAGAAATCCTGGAAATTCCAGTTTTTCAAAGGGCCAGTTGTTCTTTACTTTTTCAACCAGTTATGCTGTCAGAGTTCCCCCTAGGTCCTGGACTCCGTTATGTAAAATCAAAAAAATAATAATAATTTGCCATAAAATCCTAAATTTCATAAAAGTCAAAACTTTTGTCACAAAATTGAGGGTTGTTTTTTTTTTTGCAACATTTTGACATTAAATTACAACAGTTGTAAAATTAAAAATTTTATACAATTTCCAAATTGCAAAAGTTAATTACAAGTTTTGACAAAAAAATTCGATTTTTTGTTGTTGCTGTAAAATCTTTTGTAAACATTTCCTCAATCATGGCTTTGCACGCTCTTGCAGGCCAAATAAAATAAGGGGGCAGGCCAGACTTGGCTATACTCTCCATTATGAATACAAGATCTTTTAGAAATATTGTACTTATGCAAGTCTGGATACAAATAAATATTGTGACACTGCATAAGCTTGTTGAAAGAATTCCACAGGGAAATGCAGTCAAAGGAGAGACGCGGTCAGTTCACTCCGTACTGGACAGAACTTCATTCTGCAGGTCAACATAAGGAGCCTGAAGGAACCTTATACAGCAGGAGCTACAATAATAGTATTTACCAGATCATCTACAGTATTGATGTGATTTTTTTGTTGTTGTTTCTCTGCAGTGCGAGTCGTGTCTGTGCTGGCAGCACGGCACCTGTATGGGTTTATATGAAGACAATGTTCCACACAACTACATCTGCTACTACTGCAGACAGACTGCAGGTAACATCTACACACCAAGTCCTGTTGCGATGAGATTTCACTCATCATTAGTGGGTCTGAACAGTACTTGACTTCAAATCATTGCAAATATGGCAATTAACAAGGCTTTATTAGTCAAAAATAAACTTCTGTATGCATTAGAGCTTTACATTTGCTGTGTAAGGTGATTAATAGTTAATGTCACTTTGTTTGGAGCCAACTTGGTCTGAAATGTCACTCAGTGTGTGTTCAGATTTACAGGTTTGTGTCACAGCTCATAGATATCCTCCACATTATATTCACTCAGAAAGGACAAGTCAGAACGTTTATATTAACACTTAAGAGAGGAAGAAATGAGCTAATGGTGCTCTATATAAGGCTACATCTAATTGGCTTTCATTAACTTTTATTTATTTATTTTTGTACTATTAGGAAAGAAATTGGATTTCAAAATTGTTATTCAATGGAGGGTCAATAATGCAAAAATAAACATCTAAACGTTGGTGAAATATGGAGGGGAGTACCAGTTTTTATTGTTAACTTCTATAAATGTGAGCAACACTCAAGTCCAGGGTTTATCGTGATGTTTTCAACTAGTGTGTTACCAACCAACCAGCTGTTGCATTACTTCAGCATTCCCATCTTTACTCCTCAGCATATAATTTGTGATGACTGTGTTTGGAAAAGAGGTGCAGGTGCCAGCTGGATACAATAATAACCTTCTTCAATAGCTCCAAAATATATTTGTTTTGCAGCAAAAAGCCATAGAACAAACATTTAAAGAGGCACACCCTGCAGAAAAGATGGGAGTGGGGTGGGGCTCCACCTCCAGTCTGGAGCTGCTGCTATAATCAGAGCTATAAAAACAAGGTTGAAGAGAGAGCTGTTGTACTGAATCTCTGTGGTTTTTGGACCATCGAATATGAGACGGATCAGTCAGACATCTGGAGGCTGTGGCAACTTAAGAAAAACTTACACATCAGTGTGATGGCATCAATGAAACAATCGATGCTGCTGCAGTTTGTACTCGCATTGCTGAAACTGAAACATTTGATATGTGCATCTTCTCTGACCACTTTTTCATGTGATTTGTGTGGTTTGCAGGTTGGAGGCGGGCTCAGCGTTTCCTGTCTGAACCTGATTGGCTGATCTCCGGTCAGATGTTTGGCCTGTCGTGCGTGAAGGAAAACTACTCTGAGATCAACTCCTCCAAGATCTCCCACACGCGCCGCCTACTGGCGCACACACATGGCCTCAACCAGATCATCAGTGGGCTGCAGCTGAAGATCAGCCTGTTACAGTGAGTACAGCTGCTCTTCTCTGACAGTCCACCAGCACAAACACTCAGACTGTCTGTCCGTCCATCTGCACAGTTCTCAATCCCACCCTGACCTGAAGCTGTGGAGGTTGCCGTGGAGACAGGAGGAGGGACTGAGATTGACAGCGAGCCCGAAAGAAGAGCCTCACACATGTTATGTCAGCAGCGAGCATTGCTACCAGAAGCCTGGAGCTTCATGGGAGACAGCTGAGGACAGGGAGTTGGAAAGGCTGGCAGCTGTGGTGAAGCAGGATGCCGACACTGAGGAGAAGGTGGGTCTGTAGATGGATCTGAAATGTATCAGGCTCATTTCTGGTCAGAGGGGGCCAGGGGCGGTACGCTCTGTCCTCCATGGTAGTGAGGTGGTAGATAGATGAGGAGCATCTGAGGGTACAGCTAGGTATGGAGATATGGAGGAGGTCTGCAACGTACAGAGAGTTATGGTTATGGATGACCTTGTAGGTGAGCAATAATATTTAGTGTAGGATATGAGGTGTCACTGGGAGCCAGTGGAGCTGCTGCAGGACAGGTGTCTTGTAACAGGTGGATGGGTTTGTGAAGAGTTCTCTGAGGGACACCAAAGAGAAGTGTGTTGCAGTTGTCCAATCGCTGTATAAATGGGGAAATGTGAGAAACTGGATGAATATATATTCATCTTTCATATATGAAGATTTTTCTGGCCTCTAATGGTCTTTATTGTAGTAGCTGAACAGGAAATTAGACAGAGAGAGATGGGGAAGATATGCAGCAGCAAAGAGTTGCAGGCCAGGATTTGAACCTGCAACTGCTGCAGGAGGACTTGTAGCCTCAGTGCATGGGCTGCTTGCTCTAACCACTGTGCCACCCAGTGACCCATTTTCAATATTTTTTTATGTTTGTGGAACATCCTGGCCTCTGTTTTGTTACTTTTTCCGGCAGCGGTTGGGTTGAGAACAGGTGTCAGGAGGAAGGGGTGTGGGGGGTATGCAGTGTCACCTTAAGAAAACATATGAATGAGCCACTGCATAGTCGAGTGGTCAAGCAGGCAGATCACCTACGAGGCATAGCCTCATGCAGCGATCACAAGTTCAACTCCTGGCTCCTCCCACCCTCTCTCAACCCTTGTTTCCTCCCTCTCCTTGTTTAATAAAGGCCACTAGAGCCAACAAAATCTTTAAAAACAAAAATACACATGAACGAATATGACACATGCTCTTGTTTTTAATGTAATATATTATTTCACAGAGTGATTTACAAGTTTGCATCTCTGATGTGTCAATCAACTTTCTTTTTGAAAATCCTGCGTTAAATCTTGACTTCCTGTTGTTACTGAGTGTCTGGTCCGACATGATTTGTTCTTTGTTCGACTCCCCCTAGTGCTCTGGAGCACTTCTGTTTTGTGGTGCGAGTTTACTGTTGTTTTTTTCTATTTGCAGCATTTTCCGCCTTGCTCACTTTTGAGATTGCACCGTTTTTTTTGTTTGCAGGGTTTTTCTGTTGCATTTGTTTTTTTTATGTTTGCATGTTTTGAAGTTTGCATTATACATCTTTGCAGCTTGTTTTTACCGTTTTCTGCACGTTTGCACCTGTCAGCAAGCGTACATATGCATTGTGGCAAACGTACGAAGTAGATGATAACGCGGTATTTTGCACTGTTGAAAAACGTAAACTGTAGTGCACACTGTTAGTACATGTGTTTGTCCACGCAAACCTTTAGTAGATCTGGCCCTAAGTGTCTCGGGAGTACAACGTTAAGGCAACAAGATTGTGTTAAAAATAAAACAAAGCCTGGCTCAAAGACACTCAAGTCTTTGGTTGAAGCAGCGGTAAGCTCCTTCTGTTGCTATGACACCACTGGCGACCAGTATGAGCTTCATTCTGGAGGATGTGAAACTATTTTTGCTCATACATTTGGGGGTTAGGGAGCTCTGGATTTCCATTGGATGTTCTCTGAGGCTCATTTTTGCAGGATGATGATGATGCTCATTCTCATTGTCATCTCTGATGCTCTCTGAAGTAAATTTCACTCAACATGGATGAATTTTAACTGCCTGTGGCACATTAAAGGAGGTTTGAGACACTCCTGTATGTTCATCTGAGCTGACCAAAGACTTTTAGTGATGACTGGGTGATACACTCACTATAAATGCACTGAAAACATTCGGTTGTCACATCTACTCACAGAACTACAGTAACGTCTTTGATGGAGAACCTGGCAGGTCTGATGGCCAAAACAGTTTAAAAATGGCACCACAGACTACAGCAAGAAGAGACAAGTTTGTAAAACGTCCAGCATTTCTTTCAGCCATGTTCAGATAATTCCAGTTGTTGGATTCATTTGTTGGTCTTCGTGTTCAGAAAGTAAGAGTTGGGTTTATGTCTCTGCTTTTGTAGGAAATCAAGCCTGAAGATGCTGATGAACTACCAGCCGACGCCACCGCAGACACGAGCACAGATGCGCATGGTGACTTTGGCGTAAAGTGTGAGAACCACACACACACCGACAGCAGTGAACATGCGCACAAGAACACTCACACGGCGTCTGTGGCCGAGTGTCAGCTGAACCTGCTGGAGCACGTCGAGTCCGTCCAGCATCAGATCAGCGCCAGGATGGACCTGATCGAGCGAGAGCTGGATGGTAACACACACACACACACACACAAACACGTAAATGGTAAAACAAGATGATCAGTTAGTTTCAGTTTGCATTTTCAGCCAGTAGGGGTCACTGCATCCTTCACTGTTTAAAAGTTGTAGCTCAGGGCCTCAGGATCATTTGTCTGGGGCCACATCATCACCATGGTTACTGTTAGATTTGCCGCTAGTGCCTGGACTCAGTTGTTTAATTAAAAAAAAGGAATTTTGTAATAAAATCTCAAATGTCCAACTTTTATCATAAAACTGAGGCTTTTATGCTAATATCAATTATATGTTTCTCATATAATTATGAACTGTACCAAAAAATCTTTAGTATAATAAAAACATTAAGTAATATATATATAGATATGTGTGTGTGTGTGTGTGTATAAATATATATATATATTTATAGATAGATAGATATCTGCTATTTTACTAATCTCACAAAAATCTCTTCTTTTTTTTTTTTTTTTTAATCGTACAATCACATTTTTTCTTTTCTTTGGTTTTTAACTTGAATTACATTTTTTGTTGGAACTTGTTACAATATTTATACAATACAATATACAATAGTTTTCTATTATTTCCACTTTTTGCCCTGATTTTTACAAAGATTTTGAGTTTTGACAAAAATAAGCACTACTAAATCCTGACTTTTTGACATAAACCAGCAGCTCTCCACCTCAGTTATTCTTATTTTGACAGCAGAACTGAATCAAACGGTCGTATTGAAATTTCCTTTGAAATGTTCTAGTTAGAAGTTAATGATTGTCTGCACGCTCTTGTGGACCAGATATAATGAAGCTTCGAGCCGGATTTGACCCGCGGGCTGTGAGTTTGGAACATGCTTTAGATTATTTTTCTTTCCACAGAATAACTTCTGAAAAAAGGAAAACAAATGTAAACTGGTTTGGTTGAGTGGTTTTTTTCTTTGTCAGCGCAGTTTAGTTTCATGTATGTTTACATCAAATCTGCTGTATTTAGAATTATGCTCAGAGCTAATTCATCCCTCCGCTTTCTTCCTCCAGTGTTGGAGTCCTGGTTGGACCACTCAGGCGAGCTTGAGCCTCCAGACCCTTTGTCCCGCCTTCCACAGCTCAAACAGCGAATCAGGCAGCTCTTGAGCGACCTGTGCATGGTGAGACGTTTGTCAGTCTGCCGCTGAGTCTTTCAACCCAGAAGGAGTTCATTTGACGGTGGTTCATGCTTGTAAGGAACGGGACTCTCCGATTTTGGAAGGAAAACTGTGGCTTCACAAGAAAGCAGCTCCCCCTGGTGGAGACGATGAGCACTGCAAGAGGACAGCGGCTAAACAAGTATCCTCACGCTTCCTCCTGCACGCTGATGACGGGTTGAGTTGTTGATTTGAGTTTCTGATCAGCTCCTGTTGTCCTTGTTAACGTTTGTGCTGACACAGGGTCCGTTTCATCCGTCATTTAAAGCTAACTTTACTAAGCAGTGTCATAAATTATTTTCTAGCATCGTTTTGTAGCGATTTAACGAACGCACAAAGGAGTTGGATACCTTATCTTAGTTTAGTAAAAACAGTAACAGACTGACAGTTTTCTAAGTCGGATAAGATTGTGTAATTGCACTAATATTAGTACTAATTATAAATATTTTTCTTCTGTAATTAAAAGAAAAGTTTTAAGGTTAGTTCAGACACAATGGTGGGTTTTTCTTTTCCACACCTTTGTTCATTTGAAGAAAAACAAGCAGTTAACGACTGTATATAAAAGATGGACATATTCGCTGTCTGAAAACCAAAGTGCCTTAAACCGTCTGAAAAGTTCTCAAGTTTCATGTCTGTATTAATAAAAATAAGAAAAAAGGGAAAGCAGGATGTGCATTGGTAGTGCTCATCAAGGCTTCAAGACACCCACAAAGTGATTTTTGACTGTGCCTATGTCCATCATTTTATACAGTCTTTGTAAAAGAAAAAAAAACTATTTAACCCTCTCTTATTCCAACCAGAGAAAGATCGGCCTCTTTCTTTTCAGTAACATTTAGCAGATGTTGTTTGAAAGCATAAAATTCAGTGAGCTTAGTGATGGTCTCTGCTCAGATTTGTTGCCATGCTGTACTGAAAACAATCAAAATGCTTCCAAGTTTTTATACGTTACACATCTGAAAATTTGTCTTTGTGCAAAGGTTTTGTAATATGATGGAAGATGTTCAGAGTGAGTCAGCTACGAGTCACCATTCATTTTTGGACTACACAGTTGGACACGAGTCCAGTATTTGGACAACAACATAAGACGTCAGCGTGCTGATGAAAACCTTGCAACTGAATTCCAGAACTACTTCTTCGGTGAAGATTTGTGTGAGCAGAAGTTTAGACCATAGACTGTAGAGAAGAGAGGGATGTAGCCATGTGGCGTCCACCACTGGTTCTTTGTCATTTTTTTAGCTGGATGTGACCAAAAGTGTACAAAAGGGTTGAGCTGGAGGATGACACCTTGAAGTTGATTGGACAAAAATATTCATCTTTGAAGTCTAATATCTAAACAATGATGGAATTGTTTTTTGGGGGAAAGCAGCTCTCTGATCAGGAGGAGTCAGTCTAAATACTATGATTTGTGGACAATAATTATTGATTTATTAATCGTTGACATTTGGACGGGTCTATTGGTCCTAAAGGGTGTAGGTGTGAATGCTGCAGTGTAGCCTCATGTACACCTTTTTCCAAATGTAACTGTGTCGCAGCGATGCTTATCCCAAGAAACGTGATTGGTAGACTTCTTTGTGAATTTCCCGACGCTTTTTCTTCTGTAAACGACTGATGTTCAACATTTATCAGTTACAACTTGCGTAAATTATACTTTATTTGCTCCGTTTCTACATCTGAGCTACATACAGGAAGAAGTTCACGTCGGCCCACTTTACAAATGGCTGTGCGTAGCCTACACGCTTACTTTTGATGCAGAAGCGTAAATCAGATGTGAATATTATTCAGAGACCCCCTCTGGTGGCCATCAGTGGCATTTCACTTTATTTCACTTCATGAATGACTGTCTACATTTTAAATGCAGTTTAAGCTTGAGAGGAAAACAAAGTCATGAAGTGTTCAAGTTTGGTTTCTAGTTGAAAATAAACCAAATTACAAGTTGATGCAAAGAGAACGTATGAGGTTGGCTTAAAAGCCTCCACATCTCTCTGGTTTCGTCTCAAGACTGAATTTGAAGAGTAAATCTCTTCCTTTTTTTTTTTTTTTTATAAATAGTTTTATCTATTTTACTTTTATCTTTTTCTTTTTGCGGACATTTGCTTGTACGTTGAATGATTGAATCTCACATTTTCAGCCTGTTTATGTTAACAGAGCTTGTTCATGGGCAGTTCTGCTCATAAGTTTGTTTCTTTCAGTTTGAACCAGAGACTCTTGAACTTATTTCACTGTTTGTGTAAAAATATTCATCGGATGCTGATTAGCATTAATAGTCCAGTCCTCATTTCTGTTTCATTAACAAACTTTTTCTGTTGTCATTTAACATGAGCAGCTTTAAAATGTAACATATAGATATACATACAGAATGTTTGGAAACTGTAGATTTATTTTGGTAGAGAGAGTGGTTGCTGTGTTTTTAGTTTTATATGCCAGATAAATTCTGGCATATAAAGTATAGTATAATTTCTGATGCTACTGCAGCTAGCTGTGTTCATTTTGACGTTTGAGCCTCAGTTCTGGAGTCCAAACATATGTTTGTGGAGGGGGTTCTTTTTTTTCGTGCTGTTCAAAGGAAAGAGGTTTTTTTTTCTGAGGAATTTTAGCTTTGATTAAAAATGTTAAAATTCTCATTTGTGTGGATGTTGCATGTATTTGTGTCTGAATTTTGGAAACCATCTTTATATAACAGGTTAGTCCCATTGAGACCATGGCTATCACACACTCAATCACTCCTAAGAGCAACTGAGAGTCACAAATGAACCTAACATGCATTATTTTGAAGCTGGCAGGAGAAAACTGTCAGTGCTGACCACTGAACTTTATAAATAAAGTTTGATTGACCTACTGTGCTATCGTCGTAGTAGAACCAGACATCACCATGGTAGGACCCAACATCTACAACCCCACACCACCATGGCAGGGCTCCACCTTTAGGACCTCACATCACCATGGTAGGACCCAACATCTAGGACCTCACATCACCATGGTGGGACCCAACATCTACAACCCCACACCACCATGGTAGGGCTCCACCTTTAGGACCTCACATCACCATGGTGGGACCCAACAACTAGGACCTCACATCACCATGGTCAGATCCAACATCATGGTAGTAGGACCAGGTGGCAACCATTCCACTTCCAGATTGAAGCTTACCCAGGAAGTATGTTTTGTTGCAGTTCCTCAACTGAGCACTAGGATCACAGGGGGTGAATTCTTTTGTATCACATTAGATACATTCATATTAATCGATAAAGCTGACCAATCAGATGCCCGGATGTCATTTGAAGTGCTTAAAAGAGAGCTAGCCAAATCTGGGTCACTTGACTGGATAGTTGGTCCAGTCACATCCAGCCATCAACCCTAACCCTGCAGAAGGAGAAGGGAAAGAGACTACAGAAGAGAGACCATGTTTCTGCTATTTAAACGATTCATCACAATCTGAAACTGACAACTCAATAGGACTCCACCCAGAACCCTAGGTCTATAGCAGCATAACTAGGACATGGTCTAAGAGACTTTATCAGAAAGGAAGGTCTTCAGCTTAACTTTAAATATAAAGAGGGAGTCTGCCTCCTGGACCGAGGTTGAGAGTTGATTCCATAACAGAGGAGCCTGATAGCTGAAAACTTCCACCCTCTCTACACCTACAGACCTGGAACATCAAGTAAACCTGCGTTCAGGGAGCAAATTAATAAACGCAAATGAGGCTGAAGGTGACTTGTAGCCAGGACTTGAAACAACCCTTCAGATTTCATTTAAAATGTTTTCAGTGTTCTACTTTGAATAAAATGTCTTCATGAGATTCTCAGATCGCGTTATTCCAGTGTGGAAGGAGTCTAAAGATGTTTTAAAAACAGACAGGACCTGTGGTTATAAACGTTTGCTCTGCATAAAAACTGAAAGCAGCTTCTTTGTATTTAGCTTAAACTCTGTTATTTGAATTTTCAGATATGTTAGGAAGCATCTAGGTCACTTTCTGCCCTCGAGAGTACTGTTGCATATTGAACACACACTGAAGTATGTGTTCAGTATGCAGCAATAATATGTCATTGTGAGCCAGTGGAGCAGATGGTTTTGCTGTTGGGTCACTGGGACGTTTCCTGCTCCATGAAGTATGATGCACAGTCCACGACCACAAACCTAAATATCTGTTCTGCTGTGACGGAGTGGATCTGGGATTTTAGTCTCAGTGTTGGTTGTTGGATCAATGAGGCAGCAGCACTAACTGCAGCATCTGAAAAACACAGGCAGCAAACAAACTATGGAACAGGCAGAAAAGTCGGGCTCTTTTCAAAATATTTTCCTACGAAATCAACATCTGTAGATAAGTAGTTCACAACATTCATGTCGAGGCCTCACTTTTAACAGAATGCCTGTTTTTGGGTTGTTTGGGGTTTTGTTTTTTTTCTTTAAAAAGGTTTTCAAAAAGGTAGCAGAGCAGGTGTCAGGCACAGGTAAGAACCGGATGCTTGTCAGGACGATGGTCCAGTCCAATCACCAAAACAATATTTCAGTTTGGTCCCTAATTAAAATGCTTCAAAGTGCTAGCTTGCTTGGAAAGTCCGTGCAGCAACCCCTGATGTTCCTTACTCTAACCTTCAGTAGGAACTTATCAGGTTAAACACTCTTAATGGTATTTTTGGTCAACTGTCCTGATACATATGGACCTGATGGTCCACAACACTCTGATTTACTGCCCTTGAATATTTCTGGTTCTACACTTCACAAGTTTCTCTGTCACGGTCCTGAACCTCTCCAACTTCAGGCTGATTGCTCATCATCTCCACCTGTTCCTCAGCAGGAACTTATGTTCCCTTGACACCGAGCCTCCCTGACCTTTTGAGAGTTTTTCTGTGTACCAAACCTTGTCTGACTTTTGCTTGTGAGCCTGCCTAGTCCTCTGAAATCAAGTTGTGGATAATCTCTGTGCATTAACTGACTATGAGCCAGTTCAAGTCGCTACAGATCTGTTTCTGCCGGAGCCCACGAAGAGTCAGCCAACTGATTTTTCTGACACCACTAACCACAAGGCACCTCTGAAAAAGCTCTACTTCCCTTCACTGGATCCTCTATCTGGTGCCTTGCCAAAGATGTCCGATAATCTCCAGTCCCACTGCCCAGACGGGGTTTCCCCAACTCTGCCTGAGTCCTATGAGGGACATTATTCTGAATTGGCATTTATGCACATATATGAAACCAAACTCCCACATACTATACTGAAAACCTTACACACACACACACACACACACACACACGTGAAATGCTCTTATACATATAACTGGAAATGTATGCACTGCCACACACACGCAACTAAAATGTGCTCACATAAACTACTGAAACTCCTACACATGCAAGTAAAATCTGCTCATATACACTACTGAAAATGTTGCTCTCACACATACAACTGAAAATCTCATTTGAAACAGAAGTGATTTCAGTTTAATTGAAGCTGATTGGTTAAGAAGGGTGAATTGATAATACAGGGTAGTTTATTGTCAGTTTGATTTTATATGCTTACATACGTTTACACATTTACACAACATAGACAACCACAGATGACAATAACAAAAACATTAAAAAAAAAACAAATCATTGGTTAGATGTCACGTTTACAGGGGATGACTTGTTTAGTGCAGTTATGGTTGATAGGATGAGACTTATTTGAGTTTTTGAAGCGTGTTCTATTGAATCTATGTGTTCTGTATCTGCATCCAGATGGTAGTAATGCGAGCTACAGTTACACGTGGTAAACTTGTTTTCTAGCCTAGGTGATGTCACCAGCCAAGAACTAGTCAGACCGAAGCCACAGCATCATTTAATACCATACTGGTTTCAGCAGAAACCATCCCTCACTCTCAATTGTTACACTGACTGGGCTCAAAGCGCCGCTTGGCTCCAAACATGGATACGGAACATGTGACAGCCTCCTGTCACTGCCCACAGATTCAGTGTCAAACCATTTCACCCAGCGCCACATCATCACCATGGTTACCGCTAAAGGGCCAGTTACACTTAACTTTCTCAACCAGCTATGCTGTTTGATTTCTCACTAATTCCTAGACTCATTTGTAAAATTTTGAAAAGATAATATATGTCATAAATTATGAAATTTGAAACTTTCATCATAAAATTGAGGCTTTTGTACTAAAATCACAACTTTTTCTGGTATAACTGTAAATTTAAAAAAGAGTTTTTGCTAAAAAAAAAAAAAAAAAAAAGGAAAAAAATTGTGGTAAAATTGCAAATCTTATTGTAAATGATCAAGACTTATTTTAAACGACTATCAGTCACAAGTGTCAAAAAGTTGTGACTTTTTAACCCTAAAATTATAATTTCTGTTGGAAAATATGAACTTTGAAACATTTTTGGACAATTTTGTAAAACTGAAAACTTTGTAAAATCTCAACAAATTAAAAACTAGTTGCATTGAAATGACCTCAGAAACGATCTGATCCAAAGAACACTGAAAAAATAAGCATTTTGGCTGATTCTATCAAGGTATAAATCGAAGCCCAATCCAGCTGTATTATGTCGCCATGACGACTGAGGTGCATACAGGTAAAGAAATGACCACTCTTCCTCTGTGGGAAGGACTTTTCTGGTCCACCACGTCCTGGGAAGAATATCCTTCTGCAGGTCTGAGATATGAATATAAGTCTTTCACCTTTTGAAAGCGTAGGCCCACCATATCTTTGTGTCCCTCTGAGAGGTTATTTCATTTCTATTTAGGCAACAATAGTGGGATTTATATAGTTTTGTGCATCACTATGCTTCTAAATGCTTACATTGCATATTCAATATAAAAGTGGTTCCTTCACAACTGTTTCCTGCAAACAGCCAAAATGTGATTCTGGAAATTCTACAACATTCAGGTTCAAAGTAGTCATGCGCACATCACTCCTTTCAGTGAAAAAAACAAATAAAATTTTTTTTTTTTTTAAAAAAGCACTTGCAATTCAGAGCACAAAGGAAGGCGACACATTTTGAAAAAGAAAAGGCAAGTTTATTTTCATCGCACATGTTATACATAAAGGCAGCTTAAGAGAGAAGAATGGAAACTGGAATGACAAAATCAAAGAAGCATCAGCAGTTCACGAAGAGGAAGAAACTCCTCTGCAGATTAGCCACAATGATGACATCATCTGCTGTAAAACTGCTGAAATTGGTGTCCACAAAAGCAAACTGCAAGTCATTTAAAAAAAAATGTAAAAAATGAAGTAATGAAAACAGGTGCAGTGGTGAGCGAGTTTCACATGAGATAACCTGCAGCGTTGGACACGTCATGTGTTACTGTAACGCGTACGAGTGAATGCATCGCTGGAAGCAGTTCCAGTCATCGTCGGAGGAAAGGGATTCTGTCCCAGCCTCGCTGGAATGGGGACTGGGATAGCAGCGACCAGGAGAGCATTTCCAAATCAATCAGGACTTGCGGACCGCTTCGTGAGCCAAACCGCTCGCAGTCCTGCAGCTCTGTGAAAGGTTTGGACGTAGAGTTAGGACTGAAGAGGAGAAGCAGCCAGTCAGCATCAGAATGGAGAGACTGTAGCTGAAGTGTTAAATAAATGGGTTTGTGTCAGAAACTCACCTGACTTCTAACACTTGAGCTTCTGCGTTGCGTCTGGTCACTGAATAACTTCAGCAGGAACATCATCCCTGACTCAAAAAAAAGAATATGAGTCATAATCAGAACTCATGTAAAACTGAGACTTACTGGACCAGAAACGTGTACCTATCACTGTCCGACTCCTCCTTCACAGTTAAAACGTGCAACTGTGGAGACGGCACGTCTTCTTTGCTGGGCGTCGATGTTGCTTCCTGCTTGTCATATCTGGAACATTTGAGTGAAAATAAAAAACAATTCAGCATATCTGTAGAACCCAGTCTGAAACTATCATGTAAGACTGGCTGAGAAATGCTGGAGCAGGAACATGTACCCATCACAGTCTGATTCCTCCTTGACAGTAAAAACGTGTGTCTGAGGAGGCGACGCGTGCTCCTCACTGGGCGTCCATGTTCCTTCCCGCTTTTGATAGCTGGAATATTTGAAAGAAAGAAAGAAATCAATGTGTCTGTAAAACCTAAGTGACATCACCCCAATCAAGGCTAACCCCCACCAGGAAGTAGTTCCTCAACTGACCACTAGAGGTCGACTCCAAAACAAAGCAAACCTCCATTAAGTCTCATGTTAAGATGTCCCTCCAATAAACACTCCCTCCCAAATAACAAAGTAGAATAAAGAAACTCAGCCAAACTGCTCTGAAACACTGACAGTATGGAGCGTTCTGCTCTGGAACCTGCTGGCAGCCAATGAGATGTGTTGCCTCTTGTTTTATTAGGGCCCGAGCACTGAGAGTGGAAATCTTTATTATTATCATTATTATTATTATTATTAACCAAAACATTGGCTCAACTATGTAGCGCCACCTTCTGGTCGAGAAAACATTTTTCATCACATTATGTGGTCTATTTCCTGATTCTTTCATCCGATCTAAATGAAATCAGAACATACGTATTATTGTCATAAGTGAACTTTACGGACTGTATGAGGTTTCGTGGTCATAAGTTGAACACTGCCATCATGACTCCCCATTCAACAGGAAGTACCAAAAAAATGTCGCTATACTTTAAAAAAATTCTTAAAAATCACCCGTTTGAGAGAGAGAGGTGATCTCTTTGTGGGAGATCCTGTCATGTGATCTGTTCAGCCAGCAGATCATCACAGCCTCTTACATAAAAGCTACTATTTAAAATACTGTGCAGACTTCAACATTCCAGCCTTCTTATTATATTAAAGTTGAATCCCATGTATCTTTATTTTCCTATTTCTTTAACATACATGTAAAATACACAAGAATCAGGGCTCTTTTTCACCCAACTACAATAGAACACTGACTGATGTCACTGCAAACATCTGCGTGGACCAGTCCTCTTAAAAGGAGTCAAATCTGACTGGTTCTGAGGGGAAGATGCATTAAATACTGTTGGGAAATGTAGAATTAAGTTTTTTGGAGGCGTTTAAATGATTGTCAATATAAATGGAGGTCTGAGCCATTCATGTTACTGTGTAAAACTATAAAGATAATAACATAATAATTATTTAACATAGAATGTAAAAATGACATGGTGATCAAAGACCTCATGAATAGTAGTAACAGTAGTGAGACAACCAAAAATATTCACCATACATCAATTAATTAATTCCACTATTAATTTACATCCAGTTTCATTGATGCAAACCTGCCTCGTCCTGACAACGTTTAGATGAAACAGAACGTAGAATCCACTCATGCTCACTGAAATAAGTTGCTACAACTATTAACTGCATTATAATTTGTTGTTTTCACGTAGATATGATCAATAAAAGTGCCTTTTTCTGTGGTTGCTTGTTGTACAATTTGGACAAATCCTTTGTTTCAGAGACGTTTGCATGTTTGAACATTTAACCCCTTCAGACACACATTTTTAGGGGGCAAAACATCGTTTTTAAACTGATTCTGACTGCTCTCCACCATAACACATTTTTGTTAACTCATGTTTTTATTAGTATTTTCTCTTGTACGTTCCAATAGACAAGATGAGCATAAATGTCATAAAAGGTTAAGAATAATAAGGCTGAACTTTTCCACATAGTAACCAATCAGGTGTGGCCTAAACATCTGCAACTGGATGTTAGCATGTTTTGAGTGTGTGTAAAGGTCTGAACGTGCACATGGACTTGATGGGTGTGTGTCTGTGTTGGGTTGGTGTGTATGAGGATCTTCTCTCATCTGATAAATATCATCTGGATGGTCTTCACTCTCTCAGAGCAGCTCAGAGTCATGACATGATTGTGATTGGATAACCCAGATCCAATCATTTACCAGCAGTGCTGACATCATCCAACTACAGAGTATTTAGTGGTTTACAGAAAGAAAACAATTGGAAACTTTTCTAATATGTTAAAGGTCACAATATTGAGGTTGTTGCATCACCAGAAAAAAAAGCAGGTGAAGGATTAATGTCATGTTCATTCCAATGGACGGTGGGTTTAAAGCGGTTAAAGATGTCATCATTGAAGTCTCCCTTGACAACAATAGTAGAATTTTTTTGCACAGTGCTTTTATTCATGTCAAGAAGGGCAACATTAATCAAAGTGGCATGGACACGGGCATCATTTGCACCGATGGCTTTGGGAAGGCGGCCGCATGGTAGTGCTCTGGCCCGATTTTCACCACTTGTGGCTATATTTGGTTTTGTTTCCTGAACCTCAGAACCACACCCACCACCACAATATATAAATTTATGTTTTTATGGCCTTTTAAATCCTGTGGCACTTTTGAGATTTGTCTTAAATGAAAAGGGCTTTATTATTATTATTATCATTATTATTATTATTATCATAACCAAGCACATTTGCCTCACAGCAAGAAGGTTCCTGGTTCAAGCCTCCACAGGGCCCTTTCTTTGTGGAGTTTGTATGCGTGGGTTCTCTCCGAGTACGTGTATGTCTACATGTGGCCCTGTGATGGACTGGTGACCTGTCCAGGGTGGACCCCTGCCTTTTGCTGAAGAATACTGGGATAGGCTCTAGCAGACCCCCGTGACCCTCCACAGGAAATAATGGGTATAGAAAATGGATGGATGAATATTATAACCAGTTCAACTACTGCATGTCTCTAACCGACCTGATTACTGTGAATAAATTATAACTTAAAACCACGTGAGACTTCCCTTTGAAAGGATGTGTAAATGATAAGTAAGTACAATATCTGGGAGTGTTTATTAGGAGAAATACAGTTTACAGCCTGGAACAAAAAAAAAAAAGAAAAGTGGCACAATGTGATTTTATGTATTTATGTATCATGTATTATGATTTTATGTATTTATAGTTCTTTATTAGTTCCTTTTTTTGTCACATGACCCACAGATTTGTACACAGAAATTTTGATGCTCATTTCTCCTCAAACTGGCAGCACTGTTTTGCAGAGGCAGGACCAGCAGCGCTGAGAAGCTGGCTGGAACACGCCCACCAGTTACCTGTTTGTAGCCATCATCCAACTACTGGTTTACGTTCTGCCAGGATGGTCATTAATATGACTTTATATTCATTTTTACCATTTTGTCTGAACATCATAATTTTAAGTGGTGCTACAAGAAAAAAAAAAAACTGTTGCTGGGCCAATTTTTGGCATGATGAGAGGTTCCACGGCAACAAGAGCGTCCGGGTGCAGAAGTTGATGTCCACCATGGACTTCAAGCATATGTGGCTTAGCTGAGGGAGCACTGCAGGACGCTTCCAACTGGTGTTATGATGGGAGTACAGTTACAGCTGGAGATCGGTGCATATGTCAGGGTTCACACAGAGGTATGAATCAGTGATGACTGACTGGTGACCACTGATTGTAGGTGACATCATCTTTCATGATGCATTGAGGGATACATGGAGTGGTCTACATAGGAATAAGTTATTTTTACAGCAAAATATGTGGTTTCGGACACTGCCTCTTCAGTAAGGTGATGTCACGAAGGGTAGGTCCAGTTATTCTTATACATCAATCCCATGAGGCGTAAACTTCAACAAAATCCAACACGTCTGCAACAGTCGCGTGAGCTAACACAGCTAACAGTGTGCTAACGGAGCGGACAGTGCAATATATTTACGGAGTTTATGACGTGAGATCGGGGACGTTATTGCCTTCAAATGGCGACAACTGTCATAATCTGTGGACATATGGACATAATCTGTGAACAACTATCGACTCCAATGGCACAGCCCAATATGAAATAAGCTCAAAACACAAGAAGCAGAAGGTAAAACGAGAAGTTTTGACTTACAAGTCCAACAGCAGCAGGGCCAGGTCGCTGTCTGACCTGCAGCTCTTTTCTTCTCTCATCTCCCTCCAGCGACCATAAGCTTCATTAATGTTCACCCTGGTGCGGCCTCTCGCTCTGTCGCCGTCTCTCTTCCTGTCTTTTGCTTTGTCTGATACATATTTCATTTTCTTGGCTGCTTCTGCTTCTGATCCGGGCATAGTCATGCCGTACCACATTTTCTTCTTTAAAGAATAAATAAATAAACAAATTGGGCAATTGACCATTGCTGATGCTCATTACCTCCCCCTACTGGTACGGAGGGGAACTAACCTCTAAAGTCAGTTTGGTCAGTTTGGGGGTGTCAAACCACATGAGGGGCCACACGAGCATTATATTGGCCCTGAAAGGGACAGTTGTAGGACTCCACAAATCATAACACATTGTTAAATAACAAGCTACTTAATCTTGGATGAAATGTCTTTTAACAAGTAAAGGATATATTAAATACAGTCTGTGATTTGTCCCTCTTTCTAAGACATAATTTAATCCAATTGTGAGCAGCGTACGTGTTGTGGTTTTTGATCTGGATCTTTTATAAAACACCTTTGTTGTTCTAAAGTGCGGTGGAAGAAGCCAATTTCAGGGGCCGGGGCTCAAGCTGAGAGGAAAGGGGACAATCAGTAAATTGGTCCATGAATATGGTAACACTGAATTTTGCAAGTTTGCAAGTTTTATTAAGTAAAATATTGACTTTTGCAAAATTACAATTTAATTTTGTAAAATTGTGAGCTGTAAAACATTTTCACAGAATTTTTGTGAAAAATTGTCTACTTTTTTAGACTTTTTAACTCAAGCCAAAAACATTTTGTTGTAAATTTTCAGCAAATTAAAACCTTTTAATTTAAAGTCATGACTGTATGCCTGTCCAAAAAAAAACTTTTCTTTTTTTTTTTTTTTTGTAAGTGAAATTACTGTTTGCCAGTATCACCACTTTGGAAGTATATTTTTGTCAATTCTTTTGAATAAACCTTTTGCTGTAAATCATTTAGTGCAATTGCATGTTATGATTGCTGTCCATGGTGACAACAATCACCTGTATTATGGTTCCATATAATGTAGTTTAGTCCTGTAAACCCAAATTTGATTCTGAATATGACCCTTTCATCCTGCGCGTCTTACTTCCCCTGTTTTCCTTTGAATTTAATAAAACTATCCCCTTTCTTCTTGTCTTCCACTGTTTTTGCCATCTTTTTTCTTTTTCTTTTTAAAATAATACTACAGTTTCACCCCCATGAGTACTAACTGTGAAGTCAACATTATTGTCTGTCTTTCTCTGCACTTTAATTTCCTGTGGGAACCAAAAGAAAGTGTAACAATCATGAATATTTACTGACTGTGGTACTTCTATCAGGATATCTGTTCTGTCATCTGAATGATTGTAAACTGAGTGATGACGAGCTCCACTGCAGTATTGAGTGTCCTCAACAGTTCATCACCAATCCTTTTTCCTACTTTGATATGAAATTCTGGTATGATACCTGTGTCTCTTATTTTCTTGACCAGACTCCTGGATGGATCTCTGTAGATCTAAAGAGCTGTAGTAATTATATGTCCAGCATGAGAACAAGAAACTTGTGATCTTTGGTGTTTTTAATGTAATAAAGTCGAGTCTACTGTGGGATCAAGAAGTATCCAGGGTAATGGCACTGTGGGACTCATATTTCATTAAGCTCTTTCAAGATTTGTGGGTTTCTGAGATGCGTCGTCTCTTTTTCCCAACTGGTTTGTTGTGGAAAAAATACATATTGTTTACCAATACAATATTATTGGCAGTGACTGATTTGCAGGTAGCGATGACCTAATAAATGTTAAAATAGATAGGCTTAATAATAAATGTAAAAAAGATGAGTTTGAGGAAATCTTTTAACATTTTATTTAGGTACCATAAACTATCAGTGTTGTGCACTACATAATGTTAGCTTAGCTGTTGCACTTATACTTTTTTTTGACACAGCAGGACTTGTGACGCCACCACTGGGTGCACTTTGTTTTTTATCTGACGAACTGTAAATGTAGTAAGCACCAAATATCATCACCATGAGTACCCTGTCATCGCAATCAGAAGAGAAGAAATAAGGTTATTAGAAGCTAGATGCACAAGATTATATTTTAAAAAGCTGAAGGTTATTGTTCTTTTACTCAGGTGACCATAGTTTGATTAATGGAAAAGAGGAAACTTAAACTTTGGTTATACATAAGTTTTATACAAGTTACAACAAAATATATCTCTATAAGCAAAGACACAAATTCAGATATGGTCAATCAATGTGCCTAAAATAATTTCTCTTCAACTCTCCATGCACAAATAAAATAAAAATAAAAATTTCTGGAATTAAATTATAGACGTATGTATTGTATTACTGATTTGTCCAGCTCAGTGAGAACGAACTCGGATCTGGTCGCATCAGGAAGTCCTAGTCTGCCCTAGTCATACAGTCTGTGAGATTCTGGTGCACAACCACATTACAGCATAAAGTTCTCAACAGGTTGAGCTTGCCAGACCAAACCTGACCAGACCACGAGCTGGGGCTGAAAAAATATACAAAAGACTGAGGCAGGGCCTCAGACTAGATGTTGGGTCTGAGTATAAGGACCTGTTGATGACTGTGTTGACTTTTGATTTCCATTCCTGGAGCTCTACTGTCAGTATTTTGTAATGATAATCACACACAACAAAGCACTGTAATAACTAATGAGCGGTTAATTGTTCTGCCTCAGAGCTGCCATAGTGCTATATAATAGGCTAATCTGTGCAGGCGGTGTTGCTGGGTGTGGGCAGAGCGGGTTTGGGGGACGGTGTCCCAGGGTCTGAGCGTGGAGTCGATGGATGGTGCTCTCGAATAGGTGTGGTGTGGTCTTGGATTGAGTTGGCAAGGAGTCCCTGTAGCCCCTGTCTGTGTGTGCATGCATGTGTGTGCATGCATGTGTGTGCATGCATGTGTGTGCATGCATGTGTGTGCATGCATGTGTGTGAATATGTGAGGCTGTGTGTGTCTGTATGGGGGGTGGGAGGGCTTTTGGTTTTTTTGCTACTTGTTTTTAACCATTGTAAAGCACTTTCTGCTCCCTAAAGTATGAAAAATATTAGCCTATATAAATAAAGTTAAATAAAGTAAGTGGATGTTGGACGAATTGAGACAGGGATTGATTGCTTCTCCCTGGTGACCAGATATTGAAACTGACTCTTTTGCAACCATTTTTTTTTTCAACTTAATTACTTACAGACAATTTTTTTTCAGCTGAATTGAAAAAAAAAAACAAACAGTCATCAGTGCCAGATATTCGATGGCTTTTAAAATTCAAAGGCTAATTTCGATGGTTAAATCAGTGACACAGTTTAAATTCAAACTCTGATGGCACAGATATACTACCTCGTGAGACGTTGTTTACGTTGACGTAGCCCCGCCTCCCCCGGTCCGTCCGCGTGCAGTTTCAGTCTTCAGAGGACGTTGAGGCTCGCGGACAGTTGATCTGCGCTTCATCGATATTCACCTGAATCCACCTAGATTACACCGAAGATCTGCGCTGCTTCTGGAACTGTGAGCTGAAGGTGAGTAACGAGCTGCTTAGAGAACAAAAATATTGATTAAAAACTGAAGTAAAACGGCCGTGTTGCTGTCGCAGCGACTCCTCACCTTGTAACGTCCAGTTAGCTGATTAGCCAGCCAACGGTCAGACAGGCTGGAGGCTGTTTAGTCTGAGCGGGTCGGCTCGGTTCACGATCCCATCATCTTTTCGTTAGATTCGTGTAAATGAAGATTTTTCTTTGTTTGTCTGTGTTTGTCTTTTTATTCTTTGAGGGGTGGGAAGTCACAGGTGTGTGTTCACGCTCGCGTATGTTAGAGAGAGAGAAGAGCGGCAGCACGTCTCCCATAGCAACGGCTGGTTGCTAAGTCCGTCTGTATGTGTAGTAGTTAGATTAGATCCGAGCTCCGATTAGACGTAGAAGCTCCTCTGGAGACCCGGTTGTGGTTCTGTGTGTGTGTGTGTGTGTGTGTGTGTGTGTGTGTGTGTGTGTGTGTGTGTGTGTGTGTGTGTGTGTGTGTGT
>JBAMYA010065673.1:0-26688 GCA_037176975.1 Arrhamphus sclerolepis
ATTTGAGGTTGTATTTAAGAATTTTGTGAATAACCAGATCCTTATGTATTGAGCATATGATATGAAAGAGGATATATATATGTGTGTGTGTGTGTGTGTGTGTGTTACATACATTAGCCTGTCTAGGCTGGGGGTAAACAATTCAGAGGATCTGAAGAGATATTTCAAGCACCTACGAGGAGATGTTATTTTGAGAATTAAAAAAATCACATTCTATTTGACACCATTCATCCTTTTCATGTTTACAGTTGTATAAGGGACAAGTTGTTGCAAAAGTTCTTGTCTTTAAATTAAGAGATTACATTGCGATTCTCAAAGCGTGCAGGTAAACTCAGACTTTTTGCGGATCCAGCCGAGCAGGCAGCGCTCCTCTAAAACGGTCCCAGTGGGACCTGAGGTCACGATGATGCCAAAGTAAAAACTGCAGCCAAACTACCATGATGCCTCTGCACCCAGCGGGACCCAGGAGAAAGACAGAACATGAACGTATACAAGGATATGCAGCATTTATTCTAAATGGGTAAACAGAGTTTCAAAACCTTAGACAAAAAAAAACAATCTAAAAACACTGACTAAAAACAACAAAGATCACTCGCAATGAATTTAGTCATTCATCAACTTATTTTACTTTTGGCTAGTTGGCGCTGCTGTTTGCACAGCTTATTGTCAGTTTATATGAGTCATATGCAGCAGCCCAACAATGTTTCAGAGATATGCTGATTGGATCAACATGTGCTGTCTTTTACTCCTGTGTGCGATTTATTTTAATCACTGCTTCATCTGTTCGACAAATCGACAAATCTCAAATTTCCACACATGAAGCCTTAGTGGAGGTTAAAGTTACAGCATGATTATGACTTGTGGGTTAATATTAAAAATATTAAACACTGGACTCTTTTTTTTTGTCTCTATCTTCATCTGAGAAAACACACATGGTCGCGGCAGCCTTGAAGACGAGCTGTGGTTTCAGAACATCCCAAAGGTTCTCTGGTGTTTTCAGCTTCCAGAGTCAGTCAGCTTCAGCCAAGTGTTTTTGTGTGTTTGTCATGTCCAGCACCGCTGATCACTATCACATGTGAGTTGAGGCCCCAGTTCAGAAACTTCCATGTGATCAGTGGGATGTGTGCATGGTTACACCCACCAGTGCACCCCCACCCCCCACCCCACTCTCTTCCTCCCCTGTTTACTCACTGCTCACTGAATGAGTTTAAAGCACTGTGATTATAAGAGCTACAAAGGATGATAATCACAACTACGATGAAGATAAGTCAAAACATATTAAATAAACTGGAAGCACAATATTAGTAAGCTGCGGAGCCTAACAAATGATACTCGATTTTAGTGTTTTGTTGTTATTAAATCCCATCAGTTATTGATTAACTTCATGTCTGATCGATGCTTCACCCACAGCAGTTTAACAGTGAAAGCAGAAATGGAAATAATGTTTGACAACGAAGCTGAGTGCAAATGTTTGTGGCTTCTGTGCCGTCTGCTGCTAAGACTTTTGTAACAAACCCTTTCCATTGTACAGAGACACACTCGCAAACATTCTCCCCTGACTTCATTAAAGTCCTCCGCTCTTCCCTGTTCCCTCATCTCTCTTTTGCTTTTCCCTGCAGACAGGCTTATTTAAAAATGCACTTGTCACCAGTCCGTAACAGCCATTTACATTCAAACCAAAATAAACCTGTTACCAATGCTACAGTATGTTATTCTTATATTGTCCATGAAGACCCCTGCAAACAACAAATGTCTCATAGTTCTTTCAGCAGAACAAATCAAAAGCAAAGGTGTTATAAACGTTGCTAAATTAACATGTCAGTTCCTAACAGCACAATGCAGTTATGTGTTAGAGTAAAAGGAAGAAAATCCATTTGGTCATCAAAGTCAAGTACGCATGCTGACAAGATAAGCTTTTTGAACTGTGTACAACAATGTTTCATTTACTTCTTCTCCTCTTTTTTTTTCTCCTTGTGATACCACACATGGAAACACTCAGGCTTTGGCTCGGGTTCATCGTGGTTGCACGTGTGTTTATATGCGTCTGTGCGCAAAAAAGATTGAACTTTTCCAGCATAAATATTTTTTGCTTTGGCTCACCACACCTTTACAGCATTTCCCAGATATGTCTGTATTTTTTCTTCATAAATTTCCCTTTTATCCATCCATCCATCCATGAACTGCTTTTCAGCAGAAACATAGCTCACGCAGTAATGTGACTGTGGGTCAAACCTTGTTTGTTTTGGTCTTCAGAACACCCCAAAAAGAGATGGTCTCATTTAAACTCTGGTGTGGTCCTTCTAGTGAGAAATCTTAATAAAACGAAACAGAACCAAAAGCCTAGAATAACATGATTTCATAATCACATCATATTTTCAGATGAAGCATGTCACAGTCATGTATGATTAATGACACTAACTTCCTGTACAGTTTCGCTATGTGCCATTGATGGCTCCAGTTCATCAAAACGTTTCCAACTGTAACTGCTCTTAAAGTTTAAATGAAATCATTTGGAATTATAAATACAGGAAATATAAAGAATCAGCGTGATAACAGCCAACCCATGTAGACAGGAAAAATTTCACAACACCTTATTCTTATATTATTTTTTGTTCTCTTGACAGAATTATGTGATCAGTAGGTGGTGGGGACATCCCTGTGTGGTTAGAAGTGGTGCTATCATGGAGAGTACCTTGTGTATTGTTTATGACGTACCGTATCTGCAAAGCTCTTTCTTCTGAAGCTCAAACAGTTCTTCAGTTATCGAGCTTATAGCTTCAGAATGGACAATGGTGCTGAACAACATTACAGACAGGACCTCAGAGATGGTGTAACTTATTCATTTGTTAACATTATTAGTTATTGTTGGGATCAACGCCATGCTTTTCTTTGCCAGTGATCTTACACCACACCGATCTGGAGGTTTTTGCCACATATCAACTCATTTGCTTTGCATTTGCTGTGAGTAATTCATCACCACCAGCCTTTTCTTAATAGTCTCAAATGTTCTTGTAGTTCAGTTGATATGTAAGGCCACAATTATAATCACGTAACCCTTTGTGTCACAATGAGCAAATGAGCAATTCACTGTCAGTGGTTTCTTGACATATAGAACATCATAGAGCCTCTTATAGAGCCTCAACTCTCTTTAACCACACCTTCAAGATACATTATTGATTGCTTAGTTTTATGATTTCCAGGGTTACAGAAACTCTACTTGCATGTCTAGTTGATATAAAATTGTGTGATCCGATGTAGCACTTACCTTAAAAACTGATATCATTGGCATTTCTTTACAATGAGCTAATTAGGCATTTAGTCTGAAAAACCTCTTGTTGAGACAAGAGGGAGCCATGATGAATATAACACTTCAAGCCACACATAAATCAAACTTGCAGTTCTACTTTTTAAGAGCAGTTGTCTGATTTGCCATTCACAGATCAGCCATGATTTTCATCCAGAAGCACTCATGTTTTCCATCGCTTCTCATTAGATGACATGATTAAACATTTAACAACCCTGCTTTTGGTGGTCCCATAGCTAAACATGTTCAGCTCAGGGTTTTAAACTTTCTTGTCTGTAAAAATTATTTTCTTCTCTTCTTTTTACAGCTTCCAAATGCAGCATGTACTTTTAGATTACGTTAACACCACAGCCACCACAGGTAGACCTTTTCTAGCATTGATTTGCCATAAAAAGTGGGCTAATAAAAAGTGGACATCATCCTGATGCATCACCTAACTTCTACTGAGCTCAAACACCAACATCCTCACTTCCAGAAGTATGTTTTGCTGCAGTTTCATGACTGTCCACCAAGTACTGGCTATAAAACAGAGCTAATCCCCATTGATCATCATGTTAAAATGCCCAACTTTCCACCAGAGATGAACATAGTTACAACCTGGTACTAAAACAGTTTTGGTTTCTGTAGTTACATTTTAAATCCATGCCAATTATACAGGAGGCCATTTGTTTTCTGCACTACATCAGGTAACAGCATCAAAGCTGACCAATCAGATGGCCATCCAATGACCAATGGGCATCATTTGATGTTATTTGATTGAAAGCTAGCCATTGGCTATGACAGCTAGCCATTGTTGTCATCATTTTAGCTACTTAGGGCAGAGTATTAAATTGACTTTTGAGCTGTAACAGTCATATTTTAAAGATAATGTGTTGTTCTTCTGATGTTGTTGTGTTAGTTGTGCTAATTGACCACCGTGACTGGCTTTGGGTTGGTCCCACTGCTGGATTATACTGGATTAGGGGCTGGCAGTCAATCGTCCACTCATGGGCCGACTGCAATGCTTGTATGTGGGGTATAAACAGCTGGCAGGTCCCAGCAGAGATTTGTTAGTCCTTGTCCTTGTCTCTGGCAACACTTGTTTAGTTCTGGATGTCTGACACTTAAAATGAGGACATTCAGACAAAATGAATGTAAATTAATATGAATTATAGACACCTAAGCTAACCGGTGGGTTTGTTTCAGTGCTGCTGGTTCCACCTCATTGCAACATGACACCGAATGATCCGAGAAAAAAGAAGCTTCAGAATCGCTCTGTTCAAATCTGTGCATGACATCACCAGAGGGTTTGTCTGCTCCACGTCCAGTCTGAGCTTCAGCTGACAGCCTTCAGGAATGGAACACCATTCCCAGTCTTATACAGAAAAACTACTCTTGATTATATTTTTCAGAGATTGCATTTCGTTCACTGTATTCCAGGTGTGCAACTAGAGAATGCGATTAGCATTCATCTGTTAGTTCTCTCACTTTTTCCTACAGAACACTCAGTGTAAAGGGTTGTGATCAGTAAAGAAACTAAGAAATTAAGATTTATTTCTTAATTTTATGTGTGTGGGTTATCAGCTTAGGCACATTGTGTTTGTCTGTTATTGTGACCTGAGTGAAACTCAGACCACATTTTATGCAAAATTAATTAAAGAAAAAAAAAAAGCTTAAGCTCTCTTCTTCTTCCCACTGTACTATATACTAAATAGACTGTAGCCAATCTAAATAGAAAACCTGAGTGTTTTAAAGAGGGCCTGGCATAGTCATTAAGTAAACAGACACATGAACCGTGTCCCAAATAATTGAGTAGCAACATTTTCTCTCTTTTCAAATGTGAACACACACACACACACACACACAGCTGTATGTCAGTAGTCATTATTTAGGCTGACACTGGTAGATTTATTCCCAGAGCTCTTTCCATAATTGAACAGTTTTCTGTGTTTCCGTTTCGTCCTGCTTAGTCAGCAGCTTTACAATGAACCCGTGGGCCAACGGCACCTTCTGTGTCTCAGCTTTGAGTGTGTGTGTGGGTGTGGGTGTGGGTGTGTGTGTGTGTGTGTGTGTGATCAAGATCAAGATTTTTTTCTGTCACATGCATGGTTGTGCAGATACAACAGCAGTGATGGAATTGCAAGTAGTCCCAAAAACAATCGTGCAGGTCATCATCTGCATACTTAATTAAGAAAATAGAGTAAACTATTCAAAAGATTATATGAAATATACAAAATATACAGTTTATACAAAGTGTACAAGTGCAATATTCTATGCATATATGAATAACTAGTAAAGATATAAAAGAAAACCCAGGACAAGAAGTTGTGTGGCAGCAAATGAACAGATGCATATGTATATGTGTATGTATATATGCCGTATGCACAGATACAGTAGGCAGCGCTCTGAATCTACACTGGTTAATGCAGACATCTTTGAAGGTCCAGCACTGCAGTCCTGGTGATGGACTCAGCAGTTCACTCTGCTCAGAGTGGGTCTGTCCTGTGAGGTACAGTCTCCACAGCAGGTAGAGATGCTCTGCAGTGATTACTGGCTGCATGATGCCAATCTTCTGGCGTGTGGAGGACTCCCTAAACCTCTTCAGCTGTCTGACGCCTCGATTTTTACTGCTGGGGAGGTAATGAGTGTAGTGCAGGACAAGTCCTCACATATGTGTACTTATTAGTTCTTAAAAGTACTTGCTCTATCCCACAAGCATCCTGTAGATGCTCTGAATGATGAGTTGATTCCTCGTTGTCCGGGTCGTCCGGGTCCAGGTCTACAGCCCCCCCTTCCACATAAACTGCTTCATTGTTGTTAGATGAGGCCGATCACCACCGTGTCAGCTGCAGACTTCATCATTGGGTCTTAGCTGCGGTGTGCCTTGCCTTCATGGGTGTAAAGGAAGTAGAGCGGGTGACTGTACTTGGATGATGCTCAGTCTTCACCACTTGTGATCTGTTTGTCAGGAAGTTCATGATCCAGGAGTGTAAGGAGGCGTTTAGCCCCAGACCAGTGACCTTGGTGATCAACCATATGAAGAGCTATGGAGTTGACTGCTTGGCTGTAATCTATGAATAACAGCCTGGCAGAGTTCCCCTATCAGCATCTACGTGGGAGAGAGTGATGTGGAGGACGTGAGAGATGGTGTCATCATCCCTCCTGTTAGCCCTTTAGACAAACTGAAGTGGGTCTTGTGAGCCGGGTACTAACGTGCATTTGAGATCTTTCACAAGTTTCTGAAACACTGCATTACTGCAGATGTCAGCACCGCAGGTGTAGTTGTTAACGCAGTCAGGGTTTGACTTCTTTGGTACAGGACACATGATGCACCTCTTAAAGTCTGTGGGGACCACAGAACAAGAGGTCCACGATTGTTCCTGTACCTAAGTTTGTAGGTCACAGTCGGTGGTGTTAAGAATGACCTTTGGGGGTTTTTTTTCTTGTGCATCACTGCTTAAAAGCTTATGATAAATACATCTGATAACATTTAGTCAAAACATGAACAATCTGCTGTTGTGTATTTATTTTTTCCCTTAATTAAGTAAAGCATGTATTGGGGTAAAAAAGCAATGGTGGAATGTTAATACAGTAATACACTACATTTAATACACTGACAATTATAGAGAATATTGTAATTAAAAAGACATTTAAATTATTCTGTTGACCTTTACAGTTGCCACAGAGAGGACCCTGATAGATAGAAAGAGGATGGAGGTGACAGATGATGAAGAGAATGCAGAATGAAGGAAGTAAAAGAGTGGGGAGGCGAGACAGACAATGAAATTGGATTAGACAGGTGGAAGGGAGATTGAGGAAGAAACATGAGCCCAACGGGAGCTGTGTGTGGTCACTAATTAGGAAAACGGTGGTGTGAGGTGGACGGGGTTAGGTTCCCAGCTCTAAGTCTCCCATTTCCATTCCCTCCTCAGTATGGAAGGCTAATTACTGCAGTAAAGGGCACAAAATTAAAACAGCTTAATGTCAGCAGCTGGGAGCTGCTTATCCAGTGTTAATATCAAGTTTGGTGTGTGTGCGTGTGTGTGTGTGTTGAAATCGCGATGTGAGTGTTTAGGCTTACATAATAATCCTGCATACTTTCACTGTGAACAGACTGTGTAAACAACTCAATAAATTTATGCACATAAACAATACACAGTAGGAGAAGTGATGAACCTAAAAACTGCAGCGATCTTTTTGTAAGAGCTAATAAAGGTTAACAGTTCACACTCTAAACAAGACAAAGAGAGAGAGAAACATGCAGCCCAGCTGAACGAAAGATAAATCACCAGTACGCACAGATTTACTGGACTGAGGCAGTGTTTAAAATCTGCATAAAGTAACACTAATCGGAGTCATGACACACTGAGAAATGCTGAAAGATTCAAAAGGAGGCAGGAGATTTGAGGAGAGAAGAAAACTGAGAGATATCGGTTCAACAAAGAGCGGAAAAGAAGTGCTGCGGGCGTACAAAAGCACGGGCGAGTGGAAATCAAAATGTACCTCGGGGAGCGGTGACAGAAGGAGAACAAGAGACAGAGTTATGAAGAAGAAAATTGCAGTTGTGGTAAAACAGAAATAACAAAGGATAGGATTTCACACTGACAGTGTGCTGGGAAGGCAGAGAAAGATGGATTTTTTTCTGTTTGTGTGTGTGTGTGTGGGGGGGGGCTACTGTGGTTTTGCAAACCAGAAGCGAATGTGTTGAGATTTAATTTGAAGGAGAGAGGACAGACGAAATAGGTGTGCGTAGCAGGAAAGTGACAGAAGATGAATTGAAGAGGTGAAGACAGAAGCAGCTTCTGAGAGTAGAAGCAGCAGTGCAGCGTTTGTGCAACTTCGTTTTAAATCAACGTATAGACAAACTCTCACTCTCTCTTATTTGAGAGGAAGAGAGCTGGCAAAGCATCCAGAGGTGCTTACAGACTCTAAACCAGCAGGAAACTGTTTATTAAGACCAGGAGGTCACAGGGTTACACTGACTGTGTGTGTTTGTGTGTGTGCAGCACTACTGCATCCTTAGTGCTGCAGGCTGAGGGTTAGGTCTGGGAGAAGGGAAGAATTTAGACCTCCTGCTACAGCAGCATATGAACGATAGGATTCAGATGCAGTTTGAGGTTACAGACAACATAAAAAGAAAAGGTAAATTATAATGAACATATCACCAAACTTCTGTTACACTGAAAAAGAGAATTGCTGACAAACTGAACTCAGTTATCTCAGCTGGTAACAAGTGTGACTTCAGTTTGTGAACTCCATTCATTTGCTTTACAGTAACAGCAGGAAATCATTCAAACTGCTCAGTGATCCTCTTTTTTGTGCAGACGTATCCCAGCGCTTGACAGGTAACATGGAGTTACCTTCATTTGGAGTTATCAAGATCAGACAATATAATAATAATATATAATATAATCGCCACAGGTTTTTCTGGTCAAACCTGTTAACATTGCTTTTATAGTTTTTTTTTATGACATTGTTCCCACAACTTTAAAGTTTAAAAAGCTTTGAGCAAAACCTTTTATTTAAAAGTAAAGACATTGCAAGCTTGTTTTAGTGACAGTTTTTGGACAAACATGACATGAAATCCAGGAAAAATGAAGTCACCTTGAAACCTTGAGAACGTGTCGTCGGGGGGGAAAAGTGTCAAAGTGAGTTGTTTTTTTATGTCATTTTTGCCCACTATTGTTTGTCATATCTGGGTGATTATTATGATAGTAACTTTTTATGGCCCAGTAGAGATTAAAGTTGCAGTTATGGCAGATTTGGATAAAGAACTGGTGCAGTTAACTTGACAAAAGTTTTCTGGATGTCTGATGGGACTTTCCTGCGATGGACTGGTGACCTGTCCAGAGTGGACCCCTGCCTTTCGCCTGAAGTAAGCTGGGATAGGCTCCAGCAGACCCCCGTGACCCTGCACAGGAAATAGAGGGTATAGATGATGGATGGATGGATGATGGGACTTTTAAAACATCAGCTGAGAAAGTTAAAGTTAGAAATGCAGAACCTCAACAACAGTTGTGATCATCTGTGCCAACCTGCTGTAGGAACTGGCTGATCTGGAAGATTCTGCAGCCGAGCGCTAAACCCGTTAAGCTCACTCTGTCACTGAACGGATCATTACAAATGTTCATACACAGCCCTAACAATGTTCTTCACTGTAAAATCTAACTGTTGCTCAAACATCACAAGTGCACTCTGAGGCAGTTTTCCATTGCACTGAAGCAGTTTAAGAAGGAGCATTCACATTTTGCAGAACGCAAAAGACGTGCAGAATGTTGAGGTGTTGTCTCAACTCATTAGACAGTTGGAGTGTATTAGAAATTAGGTGTTAAAACAAACAAACTTGTGCCAACGCTTGACTGAATGTGACGCGTGGTGCACTGTTGGTGCTTCTGTCCTGCCGTCTAACCATATTCCCTCCTGTCCTGACCATGAATGTTATTTTTCCGGTTGACAGAAACCACCACTCTTCCTGACACAGTGACCCCCACCACTCCCAGGGTGGAACAGACAACTTCTGCAATGAGACCTGGTAAACACACACACACACACACTCACTTTTTTGCTTTCAAAACCTTTTGTTCAAGCCATGTTACATCTTTAACCTCATAAATTTAGATTTCTAACGTGCACACATGTTTTTCTTTCTGCCGCCTCACATCCACACACACTCAGGGGTCAAACTCATGATGTCACTGTGCACCACGGGGCCTCTGAGCTTTGAAGTTTTTTGTCCCACAGGACGGTTTTGAGGGAAAATAAGCTCTCTCAGCCAGTGGATCTTGCCTCCTCATATGTATTATAGGTCAATAGGCTGTCAGGCAGCGAGTCTCACAGGAGGTCATAATGATGTGCTTCAAGGAGCATCAGTTTGTCATTTTGTCATTATATTTGTTATCTTTTGTTATTCTCCTCTTTCATTCATCATGCCTATTGTTAAAATGGTCGTATTATGCTCATTTTCAGCCATCTAATTTTCATTTCTGTCACCTCTGGAATAGCTCTGCACGCAGCATAACTACAAAAGGCTGTAATTATTTCATAACGGCAAAGGCTGAGAAGCACAAGGGGAGGCTTTTCTTGAAAATGAGTAGATTTGGCTCAAGTGTTTTCTGGTTCTGGATGTTTCTGATTGGCTGAGCAATGAGCGCACACAGCTCCTGTTGCCAGTGAGACACAGCTATAGTGTCTTTTTTTTTTTTTTTTGAAGACATGTTCAAGGAAAAGTCAAATTTGGAACATGAAAGTGAACAGCAGAACGTACAGTAACAACGAGGAACATATATTACAAGTAAAAACATATGAATACACAGAATATAAAACAGAGCAGCCAGACATATTTCACTGTGTGGTAAAAACTAAAGAGAACAGCCAGCTCATGTGCAAGTGCTGAAAATGAGCTGATCATCAGTGATATTCAGTCAAAATATCCATACCAACAGACATATTTATTCCTATCATGTGCCTCTTTCTCTTCCCTCAGCCACGACACCTTCGCTGTCAGCCGTGTGTGACTTTGAGCAGACCTTGTGTGGCTGGTCTGCTGATCCCCAATCAGGCGTGAGCTGGTCCTTGCACACAGCCAGCAGCAGTTCGACTGGTCACGGCCCACATGGAACAAGACAGGACTTGGCCGTGGGATCAGACAGTAAGAACAAGCAGAAATTTCATGCTCAGAATGCAGTACAGCACATTCATTGTTCTATGGTTTACAACATAAGGATTAAAGGTTTTGTAAATGCATTACTGCAGAATTGACTATTGTGCGTAAACTGTAAATAATTATGGTACATCTGGTACGCTCTCAGTGTAATGACCAGCAGTTGAAATTAAACTAAGGAGAGAAAAGAGGGAGAACGTCCAGCCAGTGGAAAAATAAGTCAGATAAAGTAGAAGTTTGGGAATATACTCAGCTTTGACATTCTGTATTGGCCCAAATATAAAATCAGTCTTTGGTCTGCATGCTCTGTGTTTGCTCGTGACCTGTCTCGTCATTAACTTCTTGGGATTTGGGGTCTTATTTTTGGCACTATTTGGGCTTAATCAGCTGCTTTCATATATAAACAACACACCCGTTCTCATGGTTACTCGTCATAACAGATGTTGAAAAAGTGCAAGAATTACTAGTTTAAATCCCTACCTCGCAAAGCACGGCAACAAGGGGAGAACTGGTCTCAAAACGTTTTCACAAAGATGTGAAGAAACACAGTATGATGAGAGCTCCTGTTCCAGACTCCACCGGTGTGGAACAATTCCACAACTCTGCTTTTTGCAACTAATAATTCAAAGAACCCCTCATATTAATCAAAGTATGCAGGCACCATCTCTTAAATGTTAAACTCGTGCATGTTAAACAACATAAGACCCCACTCACATTTAGGACGCTAACCAGTGACACTCAGGAAACCAGTACCAGCAGAGTTAGCGGACAGCAGAGGGAGAAGGAGGCCAAACAGGGTGAAGACAATGAGATCTACGCTACACAAGAGTAAAATGATTCTGTTGATGTACAAAACTGCATAATACAGGACATTTAAAATCCTCAGATTATTAGTCCAGCAAGTAATACTTCCAAGGACTTTTACTTTTACCAACCAGACTTTTCAGTTTTCAAATCTACGCAGTATTGGACTTGAGCTGATTGGGAAGCATGTTCATCTTTCTGCATTTTCACCTTTTTAAGAAATTTCTCATTTTTCAAACAGAAAAGCATTGTCATGTTGAGATGTTTGGATTTCCTCAGCACAAAGTGATCTAATTAGGAACAAAGCAATTGTCCTGTGGTGAGGTATTATGCATCCCAGCGCTGAGAGCAACCATGATGCAAAGATTTCATTCTCATCTGCCAGAAGTGGAAGCTGCGTCCTAATTACAATTGAGAGAAGAAAATGCTAGTTTGAACAGTTTTACTTCCTATAGTTTGCTTCTTAATTGTTTCTTTTTCTACCTCTTATCGTTTTCAGATATAATCAGTGCTTTTTTCTCTTCTTGGAGTTTTACTCGCAGTTGTTCTCTTTTACTTACTATCTCTGTATCCTGTCCTTGAAGCATCTTTGTTCTTTATAATAACGTTACTGCTGCTTCTTTCTTTACTTTTCTCTGCCTTTTTTATTTGAAACTGTCCTACATTGTATTTGCCGCTAATGGTCCTCCACAAGTCTCTCTGCTCTCCATTCTTTCCGCCTCGTTATTCCTTGTTCCACATATGGCACCATGCCTCTTTCCTTCCATTCTTGCCCTAGATGTCATTCACTTCTTTTGCACATCATACTATTCTGTATAATTTCTACGCGTTTCCATGACCCTCCACCTTTGGGTCTTTTGCTGAGTCAGTCTGATCTCCTTCCTGCCTTTTCACATCTGTCCATCTTTAATAAGGAAGCAGGAAGATAAGCTGGCCTGTTTGGTCAGTTACATCATCACCCTCTCACTTCTCGAGCTTGCACGCCCAGAAAGTGCATACCAATAGCCCACAGCAGTTAGATAAGTCAGATGATGGCTTTGACAGAGCTGCTGCTTTAGCTCTCAAGTTGGGTCTCTCCATGTGTTAAACACTCGAGGTGTGTGGGTTGGTTTCTCACACATGACCTTGCCATCCAGAAACATTTTCTTTGTATCTGCTCAACTCATCCAGTTCACGGTTGACTGGGCAGGTCCTTCACAAACAGACAGGGCCGTGGCATCAGGCGAAACATCTCACTGGGCTATTGTGCGTTTCCGTCTCCACGCGTGCATGAGACTATGTGAAATTGACTTAGCAGCGTCCCTGTCTCTGTATTTGACAGCAACATGACATTAAGTCTTGTTCTACAGCAGCATTAGCACGGCACCCTGTCTGGAAGCTGTCTCCGTATGCAAATCAAATCCACAGCCCCTGTCATTAGGAGCCCTTTTAGCTTTTTAAAAGAAAAAAGCCAGCCAGAACAGAGCTCATAAATTAATCTTTTGATCTCAAAGATGCCGAGGCTGAACTCTTCACTCTGTGGGGATTTTTCTCATAGAAAGCCCTCACTGTAGTAGTCGTTGGAAGTTGAATAGTAACTGATAAGTAAAGGATGGATTAAACAGTATAACCTTAGTTTCTAACAGTTTTCCTGATGTGATCCAAGACTTGCAGCTGAGACGCAAAATGCTGTTAACTTCATGAGATTCTCAACCATGTAGGAAACTTAAACACACGCATATATCCATGTACAGCTGCAGTGCACATTGTAAGTCTTTATTCTTCAGTACAATGAACTCTCTCTCGCACACAAAATGACCGACAGAAGAACTCGCATGCAAACACAGACATAAATGTAGAAATAAAATTGGACTAAAACTTGAAGTGATACTGGTGCAGAAGGAGGCAGTGTGCCTATAGCGGCATACACAAATTTTCCTCCCTCCCTCAGAGCCACTTCTACATGCCTGCCTGTGCCTCCCATTGAGGGTTGTTAATTAATTCCCTCCCTTTGTACGTTCACCAAGATCAAACACGGGACCACAGAAAAACACTGCAACTTTTCTCTACATGTTCTTAATGAGCAACAGTAATTTAGGTCCCTTTTTTTAATGCCTCCAAGTGTAGAGCTGAGTTACCTCAACCCAAATGCATTATTCATTGAGCTGCAAACTCAACGAAATGTTCTTCTTCTAGTGGAAGTTGGGGGGGAGTGGGGGGGTTGGATAGATGGATGGATGGATGGATGGATGACTCTGTGCCATGCGCAGTGTCTGTCAGAGGATCAAAAAAGATGTTCAGAACTCCAGAAAAGCTATTACTGTGATTGTAAAAGAAAGCTCATCTTGTACTAATGCAAGGCCTTTCTCTCTCAGTTCTACTCTGGAAGCTCATTCTTTCAGCCAAGTATCTGATACAGTAAGAGGGGGGGGGGACTGTTCCTTCACAGCTTGAAGATTCCTGGTTTAAATCCCAGCTGGGTTCTGTCTGTTCTCTTGTGTCCACGTAGGTTTTCTCTGATGATCTCTCTTCCTCCAACAGTGCAGAAAGATGCATGTTAGAATGATTAGTGATTCAAAATTTTGTGTAGGAGTGAGGGTGAGCACATATGGTGCCATGACTGTTACCTGTGCTGAGTAGCAGGCGGGAGTTGAAACAGGGTTACAGCGTTGAGAATGATGAGAGCTGGTGAGCAGAGACTCATGTGTAGCATGTGTAGCATGTCAGCTGCGTAGTCATTAGCAGAGCTGTGATGAAATGAAACCCTCCGTTTTAGTCAAGCCTCATTCCACAGAATGACAACGGTTATGACGTAAAATCTAAACGACCACATCTTTCTGAATTACTGCACGTCATAGTCAAGACCAGAAAAATGCTGTAAAATTGAATTTATTAAAGGAAATAGATGCAAACTGCTCCCCAAAAGCCATGTATAAGATTCCATTTGTACCTGTGTGTAATATGCAGTAAATGGAAGCAGCTCGTTAATTATTTATTGCTTATACTCCATCTTGCCAGATTTGTCGGGGAACTACCTCCACCTGGATGCAGGCATCCGCACCTTGCACAAGAGAGCCAGGCTGCTGAGCCCTGTTTTGGGGCCTGAACAGGGTCCACTTTGCCTACTCTTCTACTACCAGATTCAGGGGGAGGCACAGGGGAGTCTGAGGGTCCTGCTGATAGAGAGCGACCAGGATGAGACCCTCTTATGGGCAGTAAAGGGTGACCAGGGGGCACACTGGAAAGAGGGCCGAACCATCCTGCCCCAAAGCCCCAAAGAGTACCAGGTAAGCATTTACTACTACGTTTCCTAACAGATCTTAACTTCAGAAGTTTGGACAGAAGGCAGAAACTATCCACCGCTGTCAGTTATAAATGAAAAAAAATAAAACTGTAGATGATCTCAAAAGTAATTGTTTATGTGTCCTGGTCTGGTGCAGGTGGTGTTTGAAGGGTTCTTTGACCATTCAACGAGAGGCCACATCAGAATAGACAACATCCACATGAGCAACAGCGTTGAGCTGGGGCAGTGTGCACGTAAGTCTTATAACACGTACTTCAGAACATTTATCGGTATTCACACTGGTCCGTCTGTCTGTCAGTACTTTTCTATCACACTTGAAAAAGCGAGCACTGTTAATAACTACTTAGCTTTTCTGCATCTTAAGTCTGGAACTGGAAACCTGCAGGCGGTGATGATCCAATGAAAGAAGTAATCAAGTTTTCACATAGAAAATGTTGGATCTATATTTGCTGAAGCTGGATTCTGATTATAAATCAATATTTCAGTCTTTGGTGCTTCCCTCTTGTTCAGGATCCAAGCAAGACCATTGAAGGTTTTCATCTGGATAACATTCTCTCATTTATTTCATTTCTCCCACTACTTTATTTCCTCTGTTCTTTTTTTTTTAAGTTAATCTCATTATTTCATTACACTCCCTTTTCCCTCCGTTATCATTGTTTTACTTGTTTTTCTTTTCTATTTTCTCACTGTCATGATGTCACTTCCTCTGGCAAATAATAAACAGAAATAAATTTCGGTCCATGTTCCCACGGCCTTTTAACTTCCCTCCCAGTCTTCATTTCCTGTCTCTTCACACTGTCCCTCACCCTTTTACCTCTGTGTTCTATCAACCCTTCCTTTCTTTTTCTTCTATTCTTTTGGCAAAGCGTGTTAGTTGCCACTAAAAATCTTGGTTATCAGAAGAAAAGAAGATAAAGATATAATGACATGAGACATCATGCAAAGCAAGGACAAGATGAGACAAGGAAAACATCCCGTCTTTATTTTATTTTCATTTTATGAAATTAAATATCAGCCTATTAAACGTTTACACTGCCTCTGAACTTGACGCATCTACCGTGATTTCTTTAGAAATTACTCATTTCTGTCTTTTGTATTTGGCCTCAGGAGCTTCCGTAGAGGGTTACAACAAACATTTGGAGCTTGCTTTTGGAGAGGTGTGATAAAGTGTTTCACTGAAAATTATACTAACAAATAAAATTGAAAACATGTTCACTAAACACACAAAAATCATGTCATCCAAATGTTTGGGGTAACAGCACTAAATTATAAATCGCCTCACAAGTTCCATTAATAATTCCAAAATGTGCCAAAATAAATAGATAACAGATGAATTATAAATTAAGTCTTACTTTGTTTTGTATTGTAAAGGGAAATTGAAAGAAATCACGTGAAAACAAAGATATTTGTGGTCTATGATGGAGAGACTTTGAGAATGAAAACACAATTTTGCCTCCCAAACAAAGTGATGATATAAAAAGAATCAAGCCTGGTTTCCTGTGAAATTTGTTTTTACAAGAATACATATGTCATTTTTACAAAAGTCGTGGTTTTACAGGAAAAAAAAGTGTGTGTTATAAATGAGGAATGTGAATCCTTTTAAGTTTGTGAATTAATTCAGGATTCATTAACAAATGCGTCATGTTTTGGTGAACCTGAAAACTGAAAAAAGAAAGAAAATGCATTTATTCAGATATAATAATGGTGTTTTTTTGTGTGTTATGACTTCTATCTTGTAAAATTACTCTTTTATCGTGGGAAGTAAACTTTTGAGATTCTTGTCCATAATCTTTCTTTCATTTTCAGTGACATTTGTCTCTCTCTCTCTCCCTCCCTCTCTCTCTCTCCTCCAGAGCCTCTCCCTGCCTTAACTCCTGGCATAACCAGTAAGTTTTACCTCCTTTGCATTTGTGCGTCCTTTCCTAAAACGTCTGTGCTTCCTGCTTGTTGCTAAGCTCGGCTCGGCCCGCAGCACCGCACTGACCCCGAGTAACCTTGTTAGCAAACATTTTATACAGTGTTGTATGAAACGGTTAAAAACGCCAGAGCTGAAGGTGATTTTGCATATTTGCTGTAACTTTCATGGTTGACATAACTAAACTGAAACTATGTGAAACTTTTTAAGGGAGCATATTTAACTTATGATGTGTGGATATTTGGTAAGTCGGAGCTGGTAAAGCTAAAGAGTCGAGTTTGGCTGTACATCCACACTGGTGTGGTTTAAAACATTATGAAACCTTTGTTATAGTTATGTCTCGCGTCCACACTGTTCTGCCAAGACAAACTTGGAAGACAGAAAATATTTGATATGCTGCAGACCCAGTATTTGTTTGCACACCGTTGTGATCTAACGTGGATGCACAAAACTGGAGGCATTTATAAATGCTGATGTGTCATGCACTCCATGATTTTCCACACATCCTTCCCCAGTTAATCAAGTCTTTATCATATGACAAGTGCCGGAAGATAAGACTTTGTTGGTATCCGCTGCTATGGAGCTAAGGTATGTTGTTAATAATACCTTAGCAGCCTACATGCACAGTGGGGAAGCCATTATAAGAGCAATCTGCAGCAAAGCTTTGTTTTTTTGCTTTTGGTGATTTAGCTCACTGTCCTGATCAGAGCCAACAAGTGGATGGTGGAGGTGGGATTTCTGAGCAGCACCAACATGGGACGCTCCATATGGATTAGCGGGAGGGGGCGGGGGGTCCTTTCTTTGAAAACACCAAAGAGTTACGTAAACAAAACAAAACATTAGTGTAAAAGCAGCAGTGCATACACAACATAAATCTGTGGACATAAAAACATACGGTGGAAGGTGTACAGGTGCACAAGTGATAAAAGCACTTTTTGTTACATTGAGTGAATGTCTCCCATTTCATGAGCACACTGTAAAACAAACAAACAAACAAAAAAATAAATGACCATACATAGAAACAGAAAGGGGGTAACATGCCCCCCCATGTGCTGATTAGCAGGACAAGCACTGGTCCTGCCAGTGGGCATGTGGGCGGGGTTTATGTGGGGGGAGGTTTGGGAGAGGTCATGATGGGACGTGTCATCTCAGGGATCCCTGGTAGCAGGGGAGGGAAAGACCTAGCTTTCCATTTGTTGTTGCTATTTTGTTTCAGATATTAACAGATGTGAGGTCAACCAGAAACTGCTTACCCTACCTTTAAGACTATACGGCTGTTTATAGTCCTCCTGTTGCCAATGTTGCTAAGAGACCCCTGATTAAGTGATTTTGTTGAGAGCGTTGAGGTTGCACACGACCAAACCCTGTTGTTACGGAGAAGTAAGAATTCATTCAATCCTTGTGTACTAGTGGACGCAACTGAAATGTACCTCGCAGAAGGCTGTAGGCATGCACGCTTGAGTCGTCTGCCTGAACTAGTTCACAGATGTCTCCTCATTTCCAGCACAGCATCTGTGATCATGTGTTCATGATGGTGTAGCATTAACGGAGAACTTCTGTAAGTAAAACAAGGATGTGGACTAAATTAGACGGCACTAGTGTGGATGTGGCCTGAGTCCTGGGTTGAATTACTGACTTTGCCTTCAAGATAATTTGAAACATTATTATAGATCACATGTGTATAAAATATTGATGCAATGTGTGCATTGGCTTGAACGGTTGCAGCACAGATACATTGCATGAGTAATGGGTTAAGACCAACCCTAATAATAAATTACATTTCCTGGATTGCTGGCTGACAAGTCCGCCCCCCATCCCCCCTCCAGTCCCCACCACTCTGAACACGTAAACGTGTTTGGGATGCAAAATGTCCTTCTGATAATTTAAAAATCGTGCAGGGTGAAATGAAAAAAAAAACAAACAAACTGTATTTTCATTAAATGTTGAAAAAAAAAAGGAACCAGGGCCTTGAGACAGACGAGACCAGACTGGAGTATTGCAGCTTGATGGAATGGATCTGCTGCATGACCCTCTGCATGTTGGGCCGACACTGTTGTGTTAATGCAGACATGGAGAAACAGACGGAGGACTATTTACTACTATTTACTACAAGACCTAAAGGGAAACACTATCTTTGAACAGTGAGGTGCAGTTTCAGACTCTGGAATGAAGCTCATGAGATCAGGATCATCAGAAAAATTAAAAGCACCAGGCAGACTCGTCTTTAGTACCATTTTCAAAATCATTCGCTTTAAGTATGAAGAGAGGCGGCCCTGCTCTTAATATATTTCTTTATCTTGATTTCTTACCCCAGACTGGAAGCATCTCTCTCTACCCCCCAAGTCTGCCTTTCCATTCTGTACTCTCTTTCTCTCTCTCCTGTAATTCATGTTTGATTATTTTCTCCTTTCGTCCTTTCTGTCTTCTCCTCTCCTCTCCTCTTGCGTTGTTTCTGAACCCAGCAGGTCCCTGATCCTGCCTGCTTCAAACCCAGATCTGATTTTCATCCAACTTCCCTTTTTGCCTCTTCTTTTATTTTTTTTGCCAGTCCATCCCCACATAACCCAGTGTGATAGAAGATAAAAGGTTTTAGGTAGATTATGCCTGTGGATCCCTTGTTTTCATGGTCTGGCGGGGACCTCCACCACCAGCTCTGTGTGTGCTGATCGTCAGCACCACCTCTGAGCTTCAAGTTCAATCTAGTTTACATGTCTGAACACTGACGTGATGAGGAGATGTATTCTTCTTTTTTATTTGCTTACTTGGACTTGGTGCATGGATGTTTGACTTCTGATTGTTGGGGATCTTATTCAGTTATAATGTGGCGCTGCATTCAGGTTTGTGTGACTGGTTAATTTGTGGCGCGTTCCTTCACACTTTTGTTTATTATATGCAGGTCAACAAAAACATGCATACCAATCCAAAAATAGTAAACCGTGGGGCATCTCGTGTTAGTGTTTGATCTAATTCTTTCTACTTTTTAGTATTTTAAAACAGTTTTCATGAGACTGGATGCCAGAGAGAAATGTTTTTGAATACCTGATTTAAAAATGCTGCATATATTATTTATTGATGCTAATCACTATTGTGTTATTTCCGTGTCTGACTGAGAAGTGACACTTTTTAATTGTTTTTTAAACTTTAAAAATCCATTATGACAGATATTGCTTTGGTCAGTTACCTAAAGTTTCTGTCACTATCCTGGGTGAGAAAATAGGACTGAAAACTGGATTTTGAGTGATTAAGATGTACAACTGCAGACATGAATCTTAATTTCAATGTGGTTTACTCATGTTGCAACAATTCAAAAGGCACCGTTCAGAGAAAGTGAACAAGTTCAGTGCAGTCCACTTAAGTAGTTTAATTCAGTCCAGTTATAATCTATAACGTTCCAATAAAATCTTTTTGTAGTCCATTTATAATCCAGTTCATTCTGGTTCTATTTCATATAATACTAATTCGTTAACAACCCAACACACTGCATTGGTCATATGGAGAACACTGGCTGGTTGGCCTGGGTTTTAGTTTCTTTTTTGTTTGTCTGATTTGTTTTTTGTAAGGACTCTTTACTATGGTTTTTATTTCCGTTCTTTAAGGAAAGATGGCAGATGAGTGACGTGAGGCTGGTTTGATAGAGGTTAGAGTTTGAAAGACTTCCTCGAAAGCTTTCTCAGCGTTAAGCTTTGAGGATGGTGCACTAAAGAAACTGCTTTCTTCTTCTATATGCTTTCCCCAAAAGCAAGTAACAGTGGGTTTTGTTTTTTGTTTTTTCTCCTTGGAAATTATCTGTCTCCTAATCCACCGGTGGGAAGGCTCTGCGTGCAGACTGCTTTGAGAGCAGCTTTACAATCAAAGCCAATTCTAAACTCTTAAAGAGCGCATCTGAACTTTAAAAACAGACTAAATTAAGTTGACTGGTTTCCTTGAGGTCCCATATCCTCCTCTGCCCCTCTCTGCCTTCTCTTCTTTCATTATTTTGCTCTTCTGTCTCATCACCAGCTTTATCTTGCCTGCTAGGGCTTTATTTCCTTTTTTCTTCCCTCATTTCTTTCTTGCTCATTCTTCATTTCTCCCCTTGCTTGGGTCTTTTATCCCCTTCTTGTCTTTTTATCTTTTTTTTCTTTTTCTCTCTCCTTCATAACATCTATCTTCTATTGCATTTCAATGGAAGTTTCACTCTCAGTCAATTGACAGTGTATTGAAGTTTCTGACAAACCCTTTAATGCAGGATTAAAGATATCATGGCAGGATTAGCTCTTGGCCCTCACTTCTCCACCCTCCAAACCCTCTCTCTTCCCTTTTTTTTTTTTTAAAGAAACTATCTATTTCATTCGTTCCACCAATAAGACCTTTTACTTATCCCTCAATCTCCTTCTCTCTCCACTGAACTCCAGTGTGATCTTGGCCCTATAAAAAGGCTGCATCGACCTCCTAACCCTCCTCAGCCTTTGTTTAGGGCAGCCAGTCTTAATCAAGCCTTTGCATTCTCTGGTTAAATATGAGTGCATGGCATGGGCGGCCGCATCAATGTGCAGTTACTGCTTGTGGTGTTTGCATAAAGCAAAAAAAAAAAAAAAAGAAAGGAAAATGTGCTAGTATCTTTGAATAATTCAGATTTTAACCAAATCCAAATGTGTGATTGGATGTTTAAACACTGGAATATTAAACTTAACCTGGAAGCTGAGAGTTTGATTTTGACTGATATTATGTATGATGTTTGGTAAAATGCCATATGCAGTCTCCTCCACTAAGTTACTCTGCCAGGCCTGTCAAGCTTTCAGTTCCCACACCTGATGTACAGTAGTTTACAGCATCAATAGCCGCATAATTACCACTTCAGTTTTTCTTAATGTCTAAAACAACAGACTCTTAAATCCAGACCATCAGTTCAGGATTAATTCTAGTTAGATAGATTGATAGATAGTGGAGATGGAACAGATACATAAATGTATTTTCTGTTTAAACTGCAAAATCTTTCCTTTTAATATATTTTTAGATGGAGGCCTTGGTTGCTACCTGCCTTCAAGGACTGAGGGCACAAAAAAAGAGTTAGCAGCACTTACAAAGACTGTCCATGTTTCCACAGAAAGTGAGCCTCAGTTGGTGTCTGCCTTTCAGTCAAGATTATCACAATCAAATAATAATTTAAAAAAATTAAATGAGGCAGATTATTCCAAACATATGTGAAATAGCCAAAATAACATTGTTAGATTGGTTCATCTTATGCACTTTGTAATTGAAAGTAGTTTTGTATGGTCCATGAGATACTTTATTTATTTATTCATTCATTCATGTAAATTTGGACACCATGTAAAACAAAGTCTTACCAGTGCTGCATTATTAACTGACCATGTGGAGAAATTCGAAGCTTGACAGACTTGCCATGCCCAGTAACAGATGAAAAGGAGTTTAATGGACTCTTGCCAACTAATAGACAGCTTTTAGCGCTCTACTGCAGTCTGCATGCTTGCCTCGCACCTCTCCTGAGCCAACCAGTAATGTGTCCTCCTGCCCTCCAGGGGGTGCCATGTCTGGGATGGAGCCCACCGTAGACTCGGTGGTAGCGCAGCCGCTCCCTGCCTACTGGTACTATGTGCTGGCAGGAGGCGGTGCCATCTTGCTGTTGATCACTGTAACCGTGGTGACGATACTGTGCTGTCATCGCTACCACTGGGTGACCAAGAAGACCAGCAGCAGCCATCATCATTCAGTGATGTACCACAACAGTCAACAAGCATATCAGCAAGGTCAAGAAAACCTTTACCAGAACCAAAACCTCAGTAGTAATCTGATCCACAGGCCCAACCAAAACCACCTGTACCCGGGAACTGGCCAAAGTCTTGAACCCATGCTCACCATAACACTGGAGAAAGGTGACAGCTATGACTCCCAGTGCTGAAAAGACTGGACTGGAAATATGCATTTTCCTTAAAATAAAGGGATTAAAAGGTGCAACAAGTCCCCTAAATGAATGCGAGATGGAAGTTACTCAGTTTAATCTCCTACACTGATGAGAATGCAGGTGCTGCTGATGAATGATGTGATAAAGTGATCACTGTTGGCTGAAAATGGCAGAATGCAAACCCAACCTTTATTACTATCCCTTGATGGTGAGAGCACCAAAGACGGATGACCTTCGGTCTCCAACTCTGAGAGCCTGACGAGTACAAAACAGTGGTACTTTTTTTTTGAAGATCTTAACAATGTACTGGTGTTTAGATCTGCATTGCAACCTGCCAATGAGTTGGATTATGAGCAAAGTGAATCAAAGTTAGACTAACAAACTGTGGACAAGAGAGGCTGCATGTAGAATGTGAGTGCTGCTCCATAAATGTATGAGCAGGATTTCTGATCTGCAGCTTGGACACCAGCTGCCTCCAGATACTCCGTCAGACAGAGAGGATTTACACACAGGTGGAGAGGACACACTGTGCAGCTTTAAGAGTGATGGCTATTTCTTTTGGGACTGAATGAAGCTGAAGTTTATTTGTCCCCATGCCTTTCATAGACTGAGAGGAAGGGAAAAAAAGGGCAAAGCGTCTGTGAAAGATGGAGATGTGCTGTGCGATACAGCTTTTTGGTCTGTGAATCCTTCAATGCAAAGGCTTGGAAACCCACACCAGAATATGCACGGACACCTCCAAAAGTATTTTTCATTACATCCTGGATATGCCTTTTTAAAAAAAAAAAAAAAAAAAAAAAATCTGATTGAAAACTGTTACCTCTTCACCCCCAGAATGAGGTGGTGCCTAGTGTCAAATGTGAATGTGGATGGATGCAGTTTTACTCCACCATTTGTTGCCTAGAGTTCCTGCCTGTCAGTTAATGTTCAAACTGTTCTGTGATTCTGTGTCCTGCTTACATTAGATTAGCTGTATGAAATAGGAAAGAAAAAAAACACAATCATGTATCGTCTGATTCTGAATGTGGACGTGTTTTCCTGTCTGTGCAAGTACAATAATCTTAAAATCATTTCTGAGGACATAAGCCATTATATGTAACGTTAGGCTACAAAATAAGAATTTTAGCAAACTAAACCGATGTCCTGGAAAGAGTGGGCAAATTCTTACAATTTACAATTTACTTTGATTCAACAAATGAGACCAACATGCTGTGACAAAGAGCATTTTACTTGTAGTGTTTTAAATTTTTTGCTTTTCACATGGCTAGCATCTTCCTGTTTTTTTTTTTTTTTTTTTTTTCAAGTAAAGACTTCAACAGTGTCTTAATATGGGTTTCCTGCTGAAAATCTCTGAACGTTTTTTTATCATCTTCATTACCTTTAATGTGGGTCTGAAAATAAAGTAGAATCAGGTCATGTCCATCTCTCACAAACTCTGCTCTCAGACAGAACTCATGACGGTAAAGACAGAACGAAGAGTTTGTTGGAGGATGTGCTGAATGTTGCCGCTGAGTTTGTGTAGAAAGTCCATATTTGTGCTTTTATCACTGTACAGATGGCGTTTTTCTTTCAGTGAAGTGCTGAGCAGGAACATGCCAGGACATTAGAATATTACACGACCATATACTTTTATGATGTTAGCAGATCTCTCATTTGATCTTTTATTGTCTTAAAAATACATGTACATATAATTTCTCTGATGTGTTATTAGTTATTTTTAAATCACCAGTTGAATAACTGTTGTATCTGTGGCTGAATATTTCCTAGTTTTGAGTGTATGTTAGCATGAACATTTATTCAAGAAGTGTAACTTCATTGCTAAGAAGCTGTTACACTCTTTCTGTTTTCTTTTGTTTTTGTTTTTTGTTTTTTTTTTGTTATGTTGGGAATCAGATGAGCACTTTTTCCTTAATGTTAATATTTTAATGAAGAATTAGTTCTTACATTTACTGTGAAGTAATGTACATGCTCTACGTGGCTTTAATAGAAGTTTAACAATTATTATTGGGGGTCCAAGCAGCAAAGTTGCTAGAACCCTGTTGTATATGCAAGTTTAAATGTGTGTGTGCAGAACCAACAGCAAACATGATATGCAGTACCGTACAAAAGTCATAGACAATTAACAAATAGATAAGACTGATCTCGTAAACACTGATAAAACCACAAGACAAATACATTTGCACAGTTCTGGTCAGATTCAGGATTCCCTACTTTGGCAGGCCTGAAGAAGGTGCAATAATAATGATTTATGTTTTGGCTCATATCTAGAGTATTACAGTATATGGGCTCGAACAAAAATTCTTTTTACCTCAGTTCTTTTCAAGCTCCTTAATCAAGACCACCCTGTCAATTTCCAGCATTGTAAAATTCCAGACTTTAAAACAACAAACAAACAAGAAGTCAGTGGAAACATTTTTGTTCATGAAATTTGAGATACGTCATCTATTTTAAATGCCACAGATATACTCTTTGGTCTGTTTCTTGTGATGTAATAATCCAGACTTAATGAAATTTGGTATCGACAATCGGTACGACCTTCCTTGTAAAAACACCAAATTTCATGAATTCTAGACCTCCCAGATTTGAATATGTCCTGATCCAGTTGACATCAAAATTATATTATATTATATTATTATTAATACTTACAGCTACAGAGTTGTAGTTGTAGGCCTCAAGAAAAGCTGCAGTTTCAAAAAGGCTTAATTAAAATTCAAGAAGCCAACATTTACCAAATGAATGATTGATGTTCATGAAACTTTATCAAATTATTCATAACGGAATATGAAAAGAATTTACCAAATTTAAAAAGCAGTTGGGCCCTGTCTCTCCAATTATCACAAAATATATTGTGCATCATGTGCAATTAGCATTGATGAAAATTATTATTTTTGAACACTCGTGATTGGTCATGCTGCCAAATAGCTCCCTTAGTAAAGAAGCCAGTCCATATCCAAGGCGGTAGTCCTCATGCAGCGGTCGCAGGTTTGCCTGCAGTCCTGAGAGCCTTGATGGGTGCCTTTCCCTTCTCTGTCTGCAAACGTTCAATAAAGGCCACAAGAGCTATAAATACATGTAATTGACCTCATTTTTTCAAAGTTACAGACAAATCGCAATTAAAGCCTCTGCAGCCAACACTTTTTAATAACTCGGTTTCCAAGACCCTACAACATTTGGTGAAATTTCGTGCTTGGTTGCCATTTTTGAAACCAGTCAACCATAGTTACAGATCAGCCGTGACCATAATTATTGCTTCTTAGCTAATCTGGCCTTTTAACTGTTATTAACATTGACGGTCCCTGAAGTTGAAAAGATGCTGAAACTGGGCCTGTTTGGTCCTTGTTTCATTTAGATTGTAACACAAACTGATGCAAATCGGTGTCGTTTAAGTGAAAACATATTTAAACTCCCGCTTGTCAAATTGCAAATGCCATTGTGTGAGCCAACTTATTTTCTGGATTCACAGCATCTCGTCATCTTTGTGTTGTATTCTACCCTGCTGCATCATTTAGTTTCATTTTGTTCATGCCCAAATCCCTTTTTAAATAAAACCTGCTGCTTCCTTTTCTATTCCTTTTCTTTGTTGCAAATCCTCTCAGTAAAAAAAAAAAGAAAACAAAAAAAAAAAGAAAATGAGAGGCAGAAATTGAGGAGAGCAACATGTCTCAGAGGAGAAGGGCCCATTAAGCGAGCCCCCTTTTTCTCCAAAGAATGCACCTTGAGATGGAGGTAGATGAAAGAAGTTTTTTTTTTTTTTTTTTTTTTTTTTTAACCTCTCTTCCCCTCCCAAAACCAACCTTTTCTTTCCCCCTGCAAGGAAAGCCAAAGGGAGAGGAAGTGGGGG
>JBAMYA010065711.1:0-26684 GCA_037176975.1 Arrhamphus sclerolepis
TTCTTTCGAATCGGAGACTAACTTCAGCGTCGTAGAAGATTAGAGATATTTTCTTAAATGAATTAAATACCTATTCATAGATAACACTAACATCATTTTCTTATATTACATCTCGATAATTTTGCCTTGTGCACTTTTAAATAAAACATTTTTTAAACATTGGAATGGGCTCGTTTTAAAGTGACAGACTTTTATTCCTAAAATTGTTTGGGGGGAAAAAAAGTTTCCTTTTAAAAATGCAAATATATATCTACTATTACTGTATAATTTTCATTTGACCAATTTGTCTCCATATGTGTGTGCACATGTTGATCAATGTACAGTATTAAAAATAATAGCTGCGTTTTTGTTTGTTTGTTTGTTTTTTTAAAGTGAGTGATTTGCAAACACGTAAAAGCTTTAGGAACACTGCACATTGTATTCCTAATTAAAACATGCAAGTTTGGAATAACAGAACAGAAAGTGAAAATACTTTTGATTTTTGAACAACCTAATATTGCTTTTTATTCACTTTCTGTAAATTAATAACATATTTGTTATAATTTTTTTTCTTTTATTTCTATTAATTTGAATACAACTGTAATTATGAAATAAATTAGCTCCACCAGAGGATGGGAGAGGGGGAGAAAGAAATCTCATATTTAAGGTAGAAATCTCAAGTTTCCCACATCTGTGATGTAATCAAAAAGTTGGCCTGTGACTGATGTCAGACATTTTCTCCCCCTATCAGAAAATGTGACGTCATAAACAGAGGATTCTCTGGCTACAACTCCAGGTGGGCCAAGATTGTTCTTCCTCGCCTCATTAGCAGCCAAAACTCAGCAGACAACAGCAAAATAAAAGCTGTTACTGTCTTCTTTGGAGCCAACGACTCTTCACTGGAAGGTAAACCCTCATGGGGAAAACCTGGAGCATGTGCTCTGTAATCTTAGTAGAGTTATTTTGTTTGTAGGAATCTTGAATATTCTTTTTCCAAACTTTCATGAAAGGATTTGTACATGACTTTAGTTGTCATGTTCAGGGGTAGTACAACACAGTCCCGTAAGATGAGTAGAAATGTGCTGTGTAATCTGAGAGGAGTAACCAACTTGGTGGCAGCAAGATAATGGGACTACAGATTCATTAGTGACAGCATGCAACATGCATGCAGCGGCATGTGAGGTTCTGAGACTTGCAGGCGTTTCCCTGACTTTAATTACAAAAGTGTTTGCCTAATCTTCACGAAACACTGAGACTAAATTTGAGTGTTGTCTTCTTCCATATGTGTGCAGATAAGAATCCACAGCAGCACATACCTCTGCAGGAGTATTCAGAGAACCTGAAGGAGATCAGCAGGTTTCTGAGCTCAGCTGGCGTGTCTGCAGACAAAGTTATCTTCATCACTCCTCCTCCTATTCATGAACCAGCCTGGGAGAAAGAGTGCATCTTAAAAGGTAAAGTGGGGCCACCAGTTTGAATTCTTTCCCATTGTTGACTAGTTTTAGTTCCCTGGTTTACAGAGATCACAAGTGCCTTTTTGTTTTTCCTCCAGGACATCCTCTTAATCGCCACAATTCAGTGGCAGGGCAGTATGCCCAGGCTTGTGTCCAGGCAGCCGGTCAGTGTGGTTCAGACGTCCTAGATCTCTGGACGCTCATGCAGAAAGATGGACAAGTGAGTGTAGTCCATCAGTACTAATCTGTCCTGCAGCTCTTTCATTTTAAGGGGAAAAGGGAATAAGCATTTCTTTAAATTTGCTTGATTGAAAGTCTGAAAAAGGAATCACAAAGGGCTGCAACCTTGCAATGTCATCTTTGACTCTGCAGGACTACACAGTCTACCTCTCTGATGGGCTGCACCTCTCTGAGAAAGGAAACCAGTTTGTGGCTCAGCACCTGTGGGGACTGCTGGAGAGCCGCGTGGCTGACCTGCCCTTCATCCTGCCTTACTGGGGAGACGTAGATGCCAGCAACCCAGAAAGTAGCCTCCTCTGCAACCAGTGAGGGAAAAGGCCTTTGTTCTGATTCTTTAAATACAGTCGAGCCTGCGCACGATTAGTCAAGCGCTGTAAAATTTTAAACAATTCACCGAATCCAACTATGTTGGTGTTTAAAATGCACAATAAAGATTTTTTTTTTATTTTATTAATAGTGTCAAATGTGTTACTGAATGCAAATGAAGAACAAAAGAATAAACATTTACAACTATAAAAACAACAGGAATATACAAATTATCTGACAGGAAACAGCAGTTATCACATCAGTTCTGTAGTATCTGTATAGAAAACAAAAAGACCCATTTCTTGTTCTTGACCAACAACAAATTAGATGTTTTACAAGGTTATGTGTCACAGTAACAGGGTTGAAACAGCATTGAAAAAGTAAAGGTGCAGAGCACACAGCAGAAGAAGAAAAGCACAACCAGAAAATACTGTGAATGGGATTCAAAACAAAACTGATTCAGAATGTTTGATTATAAAGTGGCTGGGTTCCTGCACGCAGAAAAAGCCAGAATGGAGCAAATTAGGTGCAAATTCCATAAAAGACGTTATTTTGTAAAGGAAAGCAACAACAGACAGGTCCATTTTTCCAGCACCTCATCACTGGAAGCACAACAAGATCTGACTTCTTTACGCTCAGCTGCCCTCTTTAATAAAACAAACAATACTCAGAATAGTGCTCCTTCCTTTCAAACCAAGTTTCATTTCATGGTCAAAGGGGACATATTTTACAAGCTTGTGATTTTTAAAGAAAATAACAGAACAAAATCTTAAATCCTCCAGTGATGCTAAAAGTACTTTAAGTGCAATTATAATTATCTCATTCAACATGAGAAAAGTGAAATATTTTTTCTTTTACTGGACATTACTGAGTCCCAACATAACTGTCTCTATGAGGGGGTTTGTTTTTTTTAAGTGAAAAAGCACTAAAGATGTGAGGGAAGAAAATGTGGTTCAGTTAGTTGCTGCCTGATAAAAAAAAAAGATTGTAAAATTATGTAGTTGAGGATATTTATGTACAAACATCATCAGTCTTCAACAAAACTGAAAAAGGCACAAAAATGTGAATTGACAGTACTGTTAAGACTCCTTATACTGGTTCAATTTGTCTCAGATGACTTAAGAAAAACACATTTCTGAACTCTAAAAGACGTTTTCCATTATATGTTCCACAACAACATTTCCTTTAAATAATCAGGTTCAAATCTGTTCAAACCAAAAAACACAAACTACAATGTTTTATTTTGAGTTGGACAGAAAGGGTTACTTGTTTCCTCAGCACTCCGTTTCTTTTGTGTCAATGCATTCCTGCCTCTTGAGGCACCGCCTGTCTCTGGCCGGTGGCTTCTGTTCGGTCAGATCCTCGTAGGAGGATTTCGTAGCCGACGAGCAGGCTCCTGCGGTTGTGAAATCGTCTGACAGGCCCTCCTCTCCCTGGTGAGAGTCGCTGCTGGTGTCCTCCCGGATGGTGGCCATCCGCAGTCCCCCTGCGTTGTCCGGGGTGGCGGCGTAGCTCAGGCCGGGGTCCTGGGTACTGCTGCTGGCTGCAGGAGGGGCCCAGGCGTGGCTCAACTGCTGAGGCTGTGAGGACTGGAGGGAGTGCTCGGTCCGGCCGGCGGAGGAGGAGGGAGGCTGATGAGGCCTGACGATGCGCATGGGCGCCGACTCTGGGTTCAGCACGTCTCGATTCTAAAGAGTGAGAGCGACATGTGAGAAAGAGGCAGATCAGAGCGGTCTGTCTTTGACTAAAGGTGGGATCCATTCCCTTTAACTTGTGACTGTTATATCAATAAAGTTTGTTTGTTTTTAATCTGTTCTCTTCACCTCTATAACACCCCAACAACTCACTTAGGAATGAGTAAAAAAAAAAAAAGCCTTTTAGTCTGTTGACATGTTGAGATACAAAACAGAAGTACGACTACACGTATATCATGGCTATAGTCCATTTTGGGGTTCCAGGCTCCATATCTCTGAGCACGCCAGCTCAACTGCAGGATTAAATGGAACATCTAAAAGGAAGTAAAGCCATACTCGGCTTTATCAGTTGCTCCTCTGCTATTTGTGCTCTGATAAGTCAAAATGTTACGAGAAAGGTCTACATCCGGAATGTACCCTCAGTCTCTGCGATTCTCCAAATAAGCTTAAAATACAGTACGACTTTATACAGTACAAATAACTATGAAAAAGAAAAAAGAAATAAAAACGATCACACAGGACATTTCACTTCCTGGCTTTGAACAGCACTGGATGCAAATTTTAAATGGTGACACACTCGATCCAGTTTCACAACAGACAACAGCATCCTGGTCAGTCCTCTCGCTGTTTGAATACTCCCCATATGCAATCTTTCTTCCCTGAGGTAATTTCTGATCTGGTAAGGCTCTACATTCGTGCAGAGGAACTCACAGTAACAGATAAGTTATAATAATCAGTTATTCCTCCGCACAAACACCGCTTTTCAGGCTGAGGACCAAAAACGTGCTGCGAGATCAGTGATTACATCCAAGGGAAAGTGACTGCAGGAGTATCCTCAACGTAGGCCAGTGAATCGTGCATCATGGAGTCAATGGCAACACATCGAAACACCATGCCATGACAAACACACACTTACCTATGGCGGGAGCTCTACTACAAACCTCCACCATCTGCTGCAGTTCCAAGACAAAGAGTGACGGACAGATGATTCAGAAACCCAGCAGTGACAGTGCAGCTCTTACTGACGCCATATTCTGATTACAAATCCATCTAACTGATTCTTGTACAAGATTGGGCCAATTTAACTTCAAATGTATCAGGATTTTGACTTAATCTTAATTTCAAAGCCTTTATGATTGTAACAGAAATAACAAAAGCCACTCATAAGTGTCTTACTTTTTACCTTCTTAACCTTGTTAACCACTGTCAGAGACACAGGTTAAAGGTGCAATGATTTTATTGTTTCCCTCCCATAAGAAATTTCTAAATGCATTTGCTGTCACAAACCAGGTTAAAAAATTAAAATAGCTCATTCTCAGCAATACTATACCCATTCAGACACCATTTTTTCTGTCCTTATTAATGGTGTCAGTGTTTTCCAAAAGCAATGTTAAATTGGATTAGTTTTTGTTAGTTTGTTAGCAAGACTGGTGCACAAGATCACAGATGATCAGTCTGATCATTTAAAAGAAGAGAAACTTACACTTGGAGGGTAGTAAAAGGACTTTGTGTTTTCTTCATACTGCTGGTCAAGTCGTTTGTCCTAAAGAGGGAAACACAAAGGGGACACTACCGTCAGCACTTCAATTAAAACAAATCACTTCATGTGATATAGAACATTAAGCTAACATGCTTACAATAACAACAGAGAAAAATACAGTGGGGATAAGTGCAAATTGATGGCCAGCTGATGCTTACCACACAGTGAACCAGAATACTGAGGGGAATCCAGAAGATGAGAGAAAACACCACAACTGAACCCACTATGTTATCAGCCAAGAACTTTCCTGATGTAGAGATGAAGTTCATGATGACACAACAAAATAGTTCACATTAGGAATCACACAATCAAGGTAGAACTTAACTCAGCCACTAGAGTATAATATTAAGATTTTAAAATGCTACAAGACCTGCTGTAGGTGTTCATCTCATAAAGCAAACTTTTTCAACCAACTTACCAAAAGTGTTTATGTCCAGCTTGTCGATGAAATCCCACAACCTTTCAATCACATCCTGCACCTGCTTCATGCACTTTCCCTGTTTGCACAAGAGAAGGTTGCCACAAATAAAGCTGCATTACCATTTTTGCGTGAGTTTTGTGTGGAATGTGTTAAGAAATAAGAAATAAATAAATTAAAAAGATCAAATATTAAGATGCGAGACAAAGTCAGCTGGCGTCCTCTCTGTAGGGTAGAAGGATGTAAAGATTTGCTGACTCACGCTTCCGTCGCAGAATCCCACAGTGCAGGGTTTGCCTTTGCGAAGGAAAAGGAAACTGCCATTGGCTTGAATGAAGGGAGAGCAGATGCCATCTTTTCCCCTGCAGCACACTTTACAGGAGTTGTCCGTTTCTGCAACCAAGAGGTGGCCTAAACGTGAGAACTCAAACTCTAAATGGTGATGGTGCACCATTTAGATGTATTTGTCAGGATTTGTTGTAACATGCTTCTGCTACCAGGAAATGTAGTGGATTTATTTTGAGTTGTTGTTGGTTTTTTTTTTAACCTAACAACAGTGTATCTTAATTTGAAATGTTTCACATGCAACCCCTGCCTTTCGCCCTAAGTGAGCTGGGATAGGCTCCAGCAGTCCCCCCGTGACCCTGCACTGGAAATAGAGGGTAAAGATAATGGATGGGTGGATGATTCACATGCAATCATTTAACATACCTAAAACTGAGAAAATTACTGAAGAAAAAGTGTCAATATTTCTATTAAAAAAAAGTCAACATTAAATCTCATGTCGCACACCCTCCCATCATGCTGTAATAATGCTCATTACCATTGCAAGCACAGGACTGAAGGTTCTGCATGGCCTCACAAAAAGGGTTACACTCTCCATTACGACAGCGGCCGTTGTCAACGCATATTGTGTTATCGACAGCATTTTCAGGAGGTGGACAATGACTGCTGTTGCCTGTGAAAAGAAAAATGTTAAATCTTTAAGAGACCTAATTATTTTAATATACAAAAAGTACTTCAGTGTTACTTCTCGTTTTTACATTGTTGTTCCTCCATTATTTATTGTTTATAGATCAATATTTTCCAATTGTTTCTGTAAATTGATATGCTGCCAAAACACTTTCATTTCCCTTGCGGGATAAATAAAGTACAGATCTCATCTAATCTTACAAATAACACAATAAAAACCCTTTAATGAGTATTGCAGTTACACAGTCAGACCAGCAGGAGGCGATCACCTGTGCAGGACGACATGCCTTTACAGGTGGCACTAATGGGCTCCTGGCACCTTGTTCCTGCCAACTGAAACTTGCAGTCCTTACAGCAAAGGCTGTTTCTGTCACTGTTGAGACAGCGGTTGATATATCAGTCCGAGTAAATCTTCAGACGTGCCAAATATGTCAAGTTAACGAGTATTTTGGCCAACTTACCTGCACTGTGCATTGTTTTTGAACTTGCATTCTGCAGTGCAGCATCGGTCATCGTTGAGGTGAAGCAACCCAGGGTCGCACTCCTCCCCATCCTCCACTCTAGAGTTTCCACATACTTTACTGTTTCTCTCCTTGAAGCACACGGGAGCCTTGAAACGTAATGTCTTTCCAACTGAAATCTTGCTGCAGTTGGAGAAGCGCTGCAGGATTGAAGGAGGCGTAAGTGAGGGTTGATAAAGGATCACTAGAATTTAATGTTTTGTGTGCAAATACGTAACATGATGTAAAAAGATACGTCATAAATCTATAACACTGACATAATATGAACAACGGGTATTCTCTAATTTAATAGAAGAAATAAATCAATTCTAGCAAGAACATAAGCAACTTTTAAGACATGACACATGCAATATTAATGGAATCCTTAATCTGTTTAAAGAAACAATATTTAGTCATTCAAACATGTCACTTTTGCTGTTGCTCCTCAGACGTGCCTTTGACAGGAAACAAAGACACGGTGTGTACTTTATCCATCACTTTCTGATATGTTAGGATTGCATCACAAAACGTTCAAGATGTCCAGCAATGAAAAGTGTGTTTCTGCATGACAAGAGTCCACTATGTCCACTATAGCAATGTCACTTTGTATGCATTTATTGTTGAATTTTGATGAGATTCAGAATCTTTTCTGTTTTTTAAATCTTGATGATGGTTAAGTAGAAAAAGCACCTGGAAGTGCAGCAAAGTCATATTCATATGTGCAGTTAAGATCAGTGATGGAGGAAGCACATAACATTTTTCTGTGGTATACTTGACTGTAACATTGACAAATGCACTTAAAATCACATTTCGTTTCATCAACTGGTGACATAGATTGCTGTATACCAGGATATATGAGCACTAATACGGGACAGTTCTTCAAATAGCTCCTGGTCCTCATGTACACATGGAATAATTTCTAACATTCTAACAAACTTCAGTAGGTACCTTGTTGTTAAAATGATCTCCGCTCACAGCAATGGGGTACATGACAAACTTCCCCCCTTGGTCGTCACTGGGAGCACAGTAAGGGATGTTGTCAGGGTCATGTTCTGCTCCAAAGTTATGACCCAGCTCGTGAGTGGTCACTAAATCTGCTTCCTGTTGAAACACAAACCCCACCACATTTTTATCATGCTGCAGAACATATGGGCTAATCAACGACAAATATAAAAAATAGTTCTACTGAGTAAATAAATGAATGAATAAACCCATAAAGCCCCTGTTGTTCTTTTCATTGATGTTAAAGATAACTATAATATCCATAAAGCACTTTACAATTCATGATCTAAGAATTTTCAGCAAAATTAAATCTGTTCAAATTGACTTCATTCAAAGACGACTCTCAACAATTATATTCCTTTGAGTGACCCCAGACTTCTTAAACCAAGCACCACAGCAATAGTAACATTTAACGACATGACACTTGAAATACAAAACAAGTTTTCATTATTGCTCAACACGTGCAAACAAAAAGAAAGGTGTGTTTTCTCCTCCCAGAGCAAATGCAGTAGGCAGGGTGACATGTTGCGTAACAAACTACCAGTCAAACGTTTGGGCACACCTTCTCATTCAATGGTTTTTCTTTATTTTTATTACTTTCTACACTGTAGATACATACTGAAGACATCAAAACAATGAAGCAAAACATATGGAATTATGTAACAAACAAAAAACTCTAAATATGTTTTATATTTTAGATTTCTCAACGTTGCCAGCCTTTGCAGAGTGGGCCAACAAGTTCTCACCACCTCTGGGAACTCCTTCAAGAGTTCATGGAGAGAAAGTCAAACGTGTGCAAAGCAATAATCAAAGCAAAGGGTGGATATTTTAAAGAACGTAAAATATAAAACATGTTTTGAGTTATTTCACACTATATGTTTACAACATAATTCCATGTGTGTTCATTCACATTTTTGATGCCTTCAGTGAGAATCTACAATGTGAATAGTCATGAAAACAAAGAAAAACCATTAAATAAGAAGGTGTGTCCAGACTTTTACTGGCAGTGCATCCTGCTAGTGCACAGTCATTACTTTGGTCAAAGACTGTGAGACATACAAGACATCACAGACCTTGGTGAGGATGGTTTTGCCATAGTTCCTGGTGCTGGTCAGGCCTGTGTTGAGGTAACTAGGCTTCTTGGCAGAGTGAGATGGGTAATAAGCTGCATGATAAAAATCAAAGAAAGAAGTTGTTCCTTTAAGGTTTTACATGCACCCATTTATTTATATGGATTGACTTTTCTTTGAAACTACAGTCATTCCAAAGCAAATATTCATTACATTCTGCTCACTAACAAAAATTAACCTAGCTTACACATCACGCTTACTTAAGTCCATAAGCACAATTCTGTATAGTGTATCTAATTCTGCTCCACTATACAGCATGATAAGCACATTAAGAAAATCTTGATTATAAAGAAATGCGTCTTACGTTTCGGGCAGAGGCCACCAAGGGCTTGGGGTTTAGAAGGGGCAACATAAGCCAATCCCAGTGTCCCCTCATCAAAATCCTGGTAGGTGAACAGGTGGGCCAGGCACACAGTGGAGGCGTTGTCAGCTATGTCTGAGCTGAATTGCTATGGGACACAGGGAGAATTATATGTCAACATTCTTGGATGGCCAAACTAGCTAGTTCCTAGAGAACTAAATCACCTGACAAGGGGCATTAGCTTTAAGAAATGCAACGGAGCTGCACAAACTGTCCAAGTGCTGGAAAGTAGCATCCTGCATACAGAAAACTAACACTCCCTCTACACCACATATTTCAAACTCAAGCCCAGAAACTTTCTTTTATCTGGCCCACGAGAGCATGCAAAGACAATCAAATACTTTATAAGATTGCACATATTTGTATGATTATACATTTCTGCAGAAATTTCAATCTGACTGCATGTTTGATTTGATACTGACATTAAAAATTGGAAGAACTGAGGTGGAGATCAGCTGGTTTACGTCAAAAAGTCATGATTTAGCAAATGTTTGGAAAAGATTTAACAATAAAAAGTTTTTGTAAAACTGATTTTTGTACAATTAATTTTTTTTGATTAAAAAAAGTGATTTTACAACAAAAAGTTGAAATGACTACAAAATTTTAAATTTTACAACTGTTGTAATTTTGTCAAAATGTTACAAAAGGTTGATATTTTCCAACAGGTAAAAAAAGGTCATTGTAAGTTAAAAACCCACAATTTTGTGACATTTGTGATTGTATGATTAAAAAAAATCTGAGTTGCTGAAAAGAGTATAAATTTCAATATTTGATTTACAAAGAAAGTCGCCTTTTGTTTTTAAATTTGTAATTTTACAAGGAAAAAACTGAATTTAGTGCAAAAAGGTTTCAATTTTTATAATAAAGGACACAATTTCTGTCAAATGTGAGATTTTCACAGAAAAAAGAAGTGATATTATGAAAATCACTAGTTTACAATAAAATTTAATGTTGTTTTAATTTGCAATTTCACAAGAAAAAAAATCTGATTTTTGTACAAGAGCTTCAATTATATGATAAAAGTTGCAAATTTTGTGAAATTTGAGATTTCATGACAAAAATTCACTTTTTTTTCCCTTTTACAACCATGTCCAGGCACTAGCAGAAATCTGACAGCATAGCTGGTTGGGAAAGTAAAGAATGGTAACCATGGCGATGGTATGGCCTGAAAAGAAACAGTTTGGTAGCCATGCTCTACATAACTGATGGCACCTGTTCAGATCCATTTTACCTCCATTATACCTACACTCCACTTAAGAGACAGAAATGAGGGAGTTTGAGTAGTACTGTGTAGTACTGGGTGTGTGTATTGGGGGAGGGGAAGGGGGCTGCTTTGTTTGTGTGTGTGTGTTTCTAATTGTTATATAATATACTTTGGTGTGTGATGGCTTTTAATATGCATGCATTGTTTTTATCATTTAAAGCACTTTGTGGTGCCTTGGGGCATGAAAAGCGCTTGATAAATAAAGTTGATTTGATTTGATTTGTTAAACAAATTAAATTTGCAAATGACATCATAGTCATTGGTTTCATGCATCCGCATACAGATGAGGAGTTGAACAGTTCACCCAGCAGTCAGAACAACCTAAAGCTCCATTTTCAGCTATACCATATTTCTTGTGGAGAAATTCATGTTTCTGGAATCTGCAAATTCTTGTGATTTTAAATCATCCCTCATATTTGACATCATTATTAAAAAGTTCTTTTCTGCTCAGGTGAGAGAGAGGAATATTTTGGGGGAAAATTCAGTTTTTTCTATTCAATTTCATCCAGTTGCAAAGATCTGTCAGAAATAAATGCCCCAAATAAAAAGAAGCAGAACAACTGTATGTATTTTTTATTTTTTTTATTTTCAATAATCTGCATCACCCAGTGCCTTAAAACTGTAGCCAATTACCAGGCAGACGCAACTGTGGGGAGCCCTGTGTTTTTAAACATATGACACTTCCCATTTTTGTATTTCATCAATTTCATTTTAAAAAGATGTTTTTAAAAAATGTTTATTCAAATTAAGAAAATAGTCAATGGTCAGTTGGTCGGTCAAACCTCCAAACCAGAAGGTCACTGGATTGATCCTCAGCCCTATCAGGTGCCAAAGTGTTCCAGTCCCAAGCTTGGACAAATGGGGAGGATTGTGTCAAGATATCATGAGCAAAACTCTGGCCAGATCAATACATGGTACACGATTATGTACCCTCACACAGGGATAAGCCGAAATAATGTGCCATACTTTACTGTATGAGAGAAAAAAAATAAAATCGATCCAACATAATGATGCTCAAAAAAGAACAAAGGAGAAAAAACAGTTTGTGTCTGAATCATTCTGAAAGCTTTGCTTTCCTACCTCCAGAAGTTTCTTCACATCCCAGACCTCCTTTTCTTTCACAGGACTGTTCTCCATATTATAATGTACCCAGCCAATGCCAGCTTGTCCAGCGGGAGGCTTTGTTGGCTCCTTATTAATAATGATCTGAGAACAGGAGCCAGAAATGTGATTTAAGAACAATATATCAAGTGTCACTAGAGGAGAATACAATTCAAATGTACTATCGAAAGAGCGCATCATAAATATTTGCCTAAAAGCTCATAATTAATGCAGCTAAACTCGCCCAGCACATTATTTACTTCTTCAATCATAGTGACACACAGCTCTCATACCTATGGTTGCACTTTCATACAAATGAAATATAAAAAGTAAAAAAATAAAAAAAAGAAGAGGGTAATGAGTTCATTCACTCAATAGCATGTCCTGGGGTTAGCATCGTGGTTAAATTGGACAAAAAACGAATTCTTGAACAAATTAATGGTGAAAAAAGTTAGAAAATAACTCCAAGCAGCTACATGAATGCATACCCTTTCAGTGAGAAAGCAGAGGTCTCGCAGTATGACAAACAATATCTCTATTCATTCTCAAAGCCTTCGGAGCAAATTAAATTACGCCACGAAGAACACACAAAAGCTCTCAGTTCCTTACTAAAAACGCTGTCTTCAAACTTGCTGAAGGACTGCGTTATTCTCAGGCCTGTCATTTCCAGGAGTGATGCGATAGAAAATGAAGCTAGTGTGCAGCTCACAGTACTGATGTCTGATGCAACAGCACCACAAAAAGGTCCAGGAGTAAAAACTTCCGCATCACTGTAATGCAATGTACATTTCACAGCCAGCTGCACACCTGATTAATCTGAACCCCATAGCCTTTGAATTCATCATCCCAGGTGGTGTTCCTATAAATGTCATCAACTCGATCGATTAGCTCAATCTGAGGGGAGAAAGGAAAGTGATTAGACATACTGATATCAAGCTGATAGCAAGCATTTAAACAAAGTTACACAAGCATTCCATTTGTGCTAGTACTAGCTTGCTGATTTATCAAAGCATGTGAAACATCTTTTCAGTTGTTCTACTGAACATGATCGTGTCAGACCAGGTAGTTGAGGGTGATGCTCTCTTGTTCTCGGCCCATGTGTCTAAAGAAGCGGTAGTCTGCAACCAGTAACAGGGGGCAGGTGTTCTTCTTATGGTCATGAACTTGTCGCTTCTTTCTGTGAAGGTGCTCTACAAAGAAGAGGCAAGAGGAGCCGTTACGAAATTGAAATAAACAGACTTATAAAAGGTAGGTAACAAGTCAGCTAACAAAGTAAGCAGATTCAAAAGTTAAAAAATTAGGTTATGCTCCAGTATCCCACTACTTGTTGTCCTCATTTTCACATTCAACAACATTTTCTGGGCTGACTACTGATTAGGTTTTTGCTCTTGTTTAGGCCAGATTTAAATAGCAGATTCATAGAGGAACATCAAGGATGAATTAGATCTAGAACACTCTCTGACAGGAAGGAAGACATGGCAATACACTTAAGTTCATTTCATTATGAAATGATTAGTCCTCACAATGTTAGAATCAACTGTGCTAGAGTAAATTTTCAGGTTTTCACACAAGTTATATATTCTAAAAGCAAGATAGCTTCTGCATGCCAGTATTAAGCAGTTGAGGTGAGATAATTACTTTGGGATTATTATCATTATTATTGTTAATAATAACGATAATATTAATACCCACAAATCTCAGGCTGAAACCTTGTAATTCATACAGCCTAAGCTCTGAACAGTCAATATAGCAGAGGTTTCGAGAAAAACATAATTTGACTGTTACATCATACAGTGCACTTGGCTCTGCATTATTCAGAAGAGTGGGAGAGAGCTGCTCTGGTCTCAACAACAAGCAGTGGGAGGCCAGTTACGACTCGGGCTCATCTCATTGGACAGTAGAGACTCTGTGAATTTTAATGCCTCCTCCATACAAACATTTACCTCAACTCACCTCCCCAGAGAGAGCTTTTAAGTAGAGAGCAGTGAGAGGTGTTGTATACATCTCTTTTGGCACATTGTCACCATTACATGCTTTACACTTCCAAAGCAGCACCACAGAAACAAAATTCATTTGATTTTTGTACAATACCTATATGTGTGTATTTATGTTCCAATATGTATGTGCATCACAGAATTTGTTTAACAGAAAAAGGTTTAAGATAAAGCTCCAGTTTTGAGATTTAACACCCACCTTCTTTGTCTTATTACTACAGCTTTCTTTACCTCCACGTTAAACATTTATCGTCCTACTCTTTATTCTAACCTCCACTTGACCTACACTGCAGAGAATAAGCAGCACAAATATGTATACACACACACACACACACACACACACACTGAAACATCCCTCATCCTCAGTGAGATAAACAGAAATCAGAGCTCACCATTTTCCATGGCCACTTCATCATGCTCCTTCCAGCTCCTCCTGGCAGCCTGAGGCAGAAGGTCCTTTGCCTCCGCATTGATGTAACCACACACTTTTGGAGAAGCAATACGACTCAGATTCCTGATATCTTCTGAGCGATAAACCAGTAATCTGCCATCAGTTGGGGAATCTGTGAACCTCCACAAGGGCTGGACAGCCAAAAAAGGAGGAGAGAGATTGTATTAGTCTCACTGACAGAGGAGAATTTAGGGCACGAGACACAACAACAAAACAGTAGGGCAGTGTGTATGTAGAGGTATAAGTGAGTACTGCTAACAGGAAAAGAAACTGACAGGAAGATCAATGATGCTGTGAATTTTAAAATGACAAACTGAATAAATGGAATGATTTGAAGAAGTGATGTGTGATTCAGATTATCACAGAATGCAGCATAGCAACTGTTTTGATAAGGTGCCTTTTTCAATTAAGTTGTAGCTTTGATGATAATAATTCCTTTACTTGGTTAAAATATTTTTGTCTTTACTCTCCCAAATGCCAACCAAATGCTTTGAACAAAGTTTAGCGTCTTGCATAGACAATGTTGATCCATCAAATTGCCCCGTATTGGGAGTTCAACGACAGTCAAAGAAAACACAGATGTTTACCTCCACATTGTATTCTGTTTCTTCTGTCAAGATGTGAGCAGAAAAGTCATCCCCATCCATGTGTGCCTGCACACGTGAATTCTCCTCCCCTGCACACACAAAATTAATTCAAAAACATTTAACTACAAATGAATTTAGCATGGCTATGGAAATAACTGACCAACACCAACTCACCAACAACATGTCCAGTGAAATAGTTCTGAAGCTGAACATTGTAGCTCTGCTCCTGTCCATCTTTATCCACAAATACAGCTTTGAAGTTGTCAGTAAAAAGTTCTGCATTTGTGGTCAAGTAAAGCTTGAAATCTCTAAAGTAGGAGGAAAAAAAGCAGAAAACATGACATTGATTTTAAGTGGGAAAAAAACTGTTTTCAGTACAACAGAATATGGTATACTATCTTTATTATTTTTTAATATGCTCTACGTAACACTATGCAATGTTGACTGGGACTGGACAATAACTTTGTGTGCAGTCCAACTCTGACAGGAATTGATGGGAACATACACAATTTAACAAGTGGTGCCCCAACAATGTAAAGAATCTGACAAACACATTCTGTGAATATTAAAGTAACAATATTATATCTTATTTTCACAAATTGATGAAATTTAGTGAAACAGCTGCAGCATGGTTTCATCAAAACATCATCAAAACACCACAGTCATACACCGCAAAAGTTCTTTGCAGCCATGTCTTTGGATGTCTTTTCATTGCCGCCAGTCTTAGAAATCCACTTCAGTCTCCTCTTCTGCAGGATATGCCTTAATTAATATCAGCACAACAGCTTTGTGCAATCATCCACACATAAACTTGGACACCCAGTTACACCCAATAAGCCTAAAAGCATGTTAATAAGTGTACGAAAGTGCAAACAGTACATAACATGAAGAAAAAAAGTCTAATTATCATACACTGATAAGACAAATAAGTAGCCTAATATTTACATTGTCTTGGTCTGCAGTTTGAGTACTGATAGTTAGTACTGATACCTCTTTTAGATACATTTTCGTAGTGAGTTATGTGCTGAACTGCCCCTGGTTGTTTAAATACCACACCACTTTTTTTTCAGTGATGTACTGTCTTGGCTTTCCAGCACTCCTCAGCCAGTTGTAAACCATAACTGGTCTGCTGGCTCCTGCACCAGTCAAGCACTAGCACAGGTTTTGAGCTGGTCGAAACGAAAAGCCCAACTATGATAGGAGTGCCGAAGTAATGCAAGGGCCATTTAGTGGGGGTAGTTAACTAGTCAAAAATCCTGTTGTAATTCATTTTCCACATAGAAACATGATGGTCCCAAGCTTTTTTGTTTCTTTTTTTTGTTTGTTTTTATAAGTTTTTGGGGTTGTTGTTAATAACTACTACTAAGATGTCCAATGTTCCTCTGGATTATGTTTTTGTAGTAACCATCAATGATCACAGAATGATGACAGTGTGAATGGCTCTGAATTGTGAAATGGGGTGTGTCAATTTAGAAACTGGAATAAGAGCTTTGCTTTCCACGCTACAGGAACTCCAGCATGATGCGATATTATACGGTCAAACTGACAGAATGTCTCACAAGTACAGAAAAAGTGGTTTTACAATGCTTGGGCTGGTCAGAGAACAATGACTTTTGCCATTTAAGGACTAATCTGAGGAAAAAGAAGAAAAAAAAAACACTGTCCCAGTGATTACTGGAAAGTGTGGCTGAGTGTTGGATTAGACAGGAGGATGCTCCTGTACCTGTGCAGGGCTCTGAAGGTCACCAGGCGCTCCAGGTGGGAGTGGGTGTGGACGTCCCTCTTCCTCACAGAGTGTAACTGTAGGTCCGACAAAGGCAATACTTCATAATCTAAAAGCACGGAGTTCAGCGCATCTGGGAAGACAAAAATAGGGAGTCAACCACAGACATATGTATAAACACGATCAACAGAAATAAAGCTACTTCACTGGCGAGATGTAATGTTACTTGCCATCTGGTCACCATTTAACACCTAACACTTACGATTAATATCGATGTTAATTGTGTAAGTTAGTAAGCGTAATATGCGCCACATTCGTGTTATAATGTAGGTTCTCTGTGGTCATTATCTAAATGATAGTTAGCAGGTCCTTCCAAGCAGGCTAATGTTAGCCGAGGTTAATTTTCTACTTACCAAACTCTGGCTTCTCTTCTTTCTTCTCCTCTGTAGTAACTCTTGATTTTATGGCACCTTTAACCCAACAAGGAGCAATAAGGATAATTAACAAAATGCGCTTCATGTTTTTTTATAGTTCTGTCAGCTATAAAAGCCTCGTCATTGTAAAAAATAATAATAATGATAATAAAAAAAAAATGTTTCTGTTTTTTTCAACGAACACTAGCTAAGCTACCCGGAAGTTCTCAGAGCGAAAAACATCCGCTTTTGAAAAACTCTGGAGTCAGACGGGCGGTAAAACCTTAAAACGACCAGCAATGATGTAAAACTACACAGAAAGCCCAGGTTTTTTTTTTGTTTGTTTGTTTTTTTTTTGGTTTGTTTTACGTAACAGCGAAGAGCAAATTACTTTATGGAATTGCCGCTTTCATAGTTTCTGTAATTAATTTGTTGATTCTCTGTTAGAGCGTAGTTTATGAAAGAGCTGACTTCAACGCTGTAGGTAATTTATTTATGTAATGTATTTATGTCTGCTCATAAAGGATGTATAACAGGGGAAAAGCAGCTTTGGTGTCAGCATACATACAATCCCCAGGCAATCAATTAATAACCAATAACATTCTTTTAGCAAAGAAAATAGGAGCCTCCCATTGGAGAAGTTAGATGAATATTTCTGCTGTCAACTAGTTATTTAATTGACCTTAACTGATGCAGAAAGATGTGTTTCCAAGTGAAAGACCCATCCTCCTGTCCAGAGTTGCAGATAAGTGATGCAAATATCACACATAATGACTGCTGTGCTAAGCCTGTGGGGGCAGTATTATGTAGGGATGAGCGGATCAATCATATCGATATTATGGATATCACCTTTGGTGTGAGTATTGGCTCTTTGACATCGATATTTTTGCTCCAGCTTCTCTTCTATACGCTAAGCAAATTACTTATGATACAACCCAAAAGATATATAGTTACATGAAGATACCTAAAATATGAATATGGCTGAGCATAATAACCCTTTTGTGTTAACTGTCAAAGGAATATTAATTATCTTATTTTCTTGTTTGAAATAGGTGTTTTCACAAAGAGCCATGAATATAACGTCCCTGAAATGATTGTGAAGGACCTACAACCTCTCTGTGGTTGAACAGGAGGTTTTTAAGAACTTAATAAAGACAATTGCTATGAAGTATTGACTTGGAATCGGATGATAACATTTGCAGTGTCGACCAGGCCTGGTATTATGATCTGGTGTTGCTTCAGTCGTTAGGTCCTGGTTCAGCAACTTGATTCGCTCAACAAATGACATCTGATTTCCTGAATACAGTGAAGGGCCAGTTGTTTTCCATCAAGAGATCCTTCAACACAGTATTTCAAGACAACATTGCAAGTATTTTCTGGGTTCAAGTAAAACACAGTGGTTGAAGAAGCATGACATTTTCATTGGAATGTGGGGATGGGAGATATGACCTCAAATCAACACCAGGATTAATTGAAAAAGTGGTCCAAAATATTGACTTCTTTGGCAGTCCCCTCCCCCTCACTGCGATACATGGTTTTTACTTTCTAAGCATGAATTATGCCCCTAATGGCATGGATTAATGTCCCTCTTAACACCAGTTTTAAATTCAAATGAGACCTGAGTAGCAGATAACTGAATTCTGTATATTATGGCTGATAATATATATTTTTAAATACAGCCAGTGTATTCAACACTAATTTGTTTTAAAGTTTTGCATCCTGTATATTTTTCAATTTTCTAAAATAAATTATGGGTTTTACTGATCTGGAAACTTGAAAATAATTTAGCAGAACATCCTCTCAGACGTCGATTTTCATATTAAATTGGTTTTTGTGTCAATGTTGAAAGGAAATATGCCAAAGAACACCAAAAAAAATTGATATTTTGTCAGATTTCTGTGAAGTATTTCAGTAAAATAAACACTTGAGACTTGATTTATAAAATGTTTTATTAATGTTAACATGGCTGATACATTAGGATTCAACAATTCCACAAGGGTTTTGGGGACTACTAATGAATGAACTGCCAAACAAATGTTCCAGACCTCCAGAGACAATCATTGGACAGACTAACAAATTACCCGCTTGTAGAGTGAAAAAGGAAAAAAAAAAAAAAAAGTAAACTTGAATCATGGATTTGTGAGTTACAGCAATTGTTCCATTCCAGTGTAATACCTCAAAAGACATGCATGACAAAAATGTATTCTTCCCACCTCCAAAAAAAAAAAATCCCTGCATTTGGTAAGACAAGCCATTCCCCCAAAAGCTGACATGCTTTAGTGATAATGTGACATGGTAACAGGGCAGAAAGTGAAGATTGAGCCACTCCTAGGCTGTGTTGTAGCATTTGGTGCCAGCATGTCATGTGTACTTGCATTCGCTGCAGTATGAAAATTACATTTGTTGGAACTTAAGCCTTAGTTGCTGCAAAAATATCAGAACTGTGTAGAGACAAACACCATAAAAAAAAGTTTTTTTTTTTTTTTAATATATCCATATTTTCATACTGCAATGTGACCCCAACTTTAACAGTCAATGGTAATTTGACTTCCCGTTTCTCTGCTTCTAAATTAAACTAGGGTCTGGCATCATGTTGAGGTATAAATCACTCATCTACGGCTGGAACTGCACAAATGGGAAGTCCAAGACAAAATGAGCAAATAGAGGGTTCCTCTTTAAACCCAGGTGTAGTCCAAATCTGAATTGTGAAAGAAGAAAAAAATCAGCAAAGGGATTCAATGGTAGAATGTTTGAGTGGAGTATTTAGGAATGAATGAATGAATGAATATGTAAAAAGTTTTTTTTTTCTTTTTTCTTGTTTTTGGTGATAATCCAAACAGTAAAGGTGTGCAAGCTTTAGTTTTCAGTCTCGCCACCCTCTCCCTCTCCACCATCGCCCTCCTCGGGTGCGTTGTCCGATGTCCATAACTGCAGAGAGAAAGTTTTAAAAATATAATTAAGATCATTCACATAGGGGGTATTACTGACTTCCTCCTACTTTAGAAGTTCAGTCCAGAGACTGTAAGTGAAAACCATAGCAAGGTAGGATGCTTCTGATCAAAGGGCTGTATTCTGAAATTTCCCTATTTTGGATAACTTGTAATAAAGACTACTTCCTAGGTTAAAAGGAAAAAATATTCCAACTTCCCAACAAACTTGGGTGTTTCTGATTTTTCAACACATTTCCATAATACAACACATAATGAACACCAATGAAGAGAATACTCGCAGAAAGAATTTTCTTTGATACCCTTTCAAAAACATGGTTTCAGTGTTCCCACATAGACTTTACTGGCCTGGGCAGGTACATTAATAGGAATCCAATCACATACTTTTTTTTCTTTTTTAAATTGTATTCACATTTTTTTTAAAAAAGCTTTGAGCCTTTGAGACTCATCCTGTGATTTCTAAGCATACATTTGTTGTGATCCCCAAAGATTTCGGTCATGCCACTGTAGAGACTCCCCATTTTGTCACCTGATGGTTATGTATCATGTATTTATTTAGATTTCATTTATTAGGTTCCGAGCATCAAGGGTATGAGGACCCTATTGTATTTTTAATGCCTATTTTTTATTATTCTATTTATTTGTATCATCATCCTCCTAAACATGTCACCTTTTTGGGAGCCTTAATTTTCCCCAAAACAAACAACATTTTGCACATGCATCAAATCTTGCCGATAAAAAAAAATAATTACTCGTTTTATGGGTGCTGGGCATGAGCATAAAAGATATGTGCTCAATAGTGTCACCAGCTTCAAGTTTAGTAAGCCCCACTATATGCTTTGACCTACTGACGTATCAGAATAACAACTATTTAAGAGGGAAAGAAAAGAAAAGAAAAACAGTCTCATGCTCTAATTCCAACAGGAAGTTCACTATCGAGTAGAAAATGTAAATTTTCCTGTATTTTGGTCATTTCCAGACCTCTAAACTCAAAACAGAATGGTAGCAAACAGAGCAATTTTGGTGCAGTATTTTGCAACTCTTCATGGGCTTCATCTTATTTTTCTAAGCAAATGTTTTTAGCCAGTTTTACTAGAGCATCTATAAAGTACCTCACTAACCCACTTGTACTACCAGAAGTATGGGTTTATTTTTATTTATTTTAATTAACTCCAAGTGAGACTATAAAAGACATTTTCAAAAAAGTGAACAACAACAACATTTATCTCTACTGATTATAATTTCTAAGCTGTATAAGCAGAACCCTTACTGTGAGGTTGTCTCTGAGGAGCTGCATGATGAGGGTGCTGTCTTTGTAGGAATCTTCTTGTAGCTGGTCGAGCTCAGCAATGGCATCATCAAATGCCTGTAAGCAAGAACATTAATCAAAAATGTTAATGCTGTATACATAGCATACATCTGACAATTTACAAATGAAGTCATGGGCAAGACATGATTTTTTTTTTTTTTTTTTTATAAAGACCTTTTTGGCCAATTCGCAGGCTTTATCTGGGGAGTTGAGGATTTCATAGTAAAAGACAGAGAAGTTTAGTGCCAAGCCCAAACGGATGGGATGTGTAGGGTCCATCTCAGTCGTGCTGATGTCAAACGCTGACTGGTATGCTTGCTGTGAGTTTTCAATGGTCTCTGAGGAAAGATGAATAAATAAATAAAAAAACATTGTATTATTTATGATTGTCAGGGTGAGCATGCAGGTCCACTGAATACAATATAATTTATTAACAAAACCCAAGATATCTAAAATATTTTTGAAACAATAAGCTCTAACTGGAGAGGGGAAAAAAAAAACATTGTTCAGAGTGGTGCACTGATACATCTTGCAGAGAAATACAGTTCTTCTATAGACATGCGACAAGTATATGCTCAAATGCTCACAAAATGTAACAAATCCAAGTGAAATTTCAGCAGCACACCAGCTTCCTGAGGTTTACATGGATCAATTTGAAATACAAAGAACAGTGAGTGAATACAGGTGAAGAACTCTTCTTTAATCTTTTTTTAATCTTTAATCTTCTTTAATTTTAATTCATACAAACAAATTCGTAAACTCACTTGATTTGTTGTCTCCAGAGGCAACTTCAGCAAGGTATCTATAGTAGTCCCCCTTCATCTTTAGATAGAAGACTTTACTCTCTGCATTTGTTGAGTTTCCAATTAAATGGTTGTCCAGGAGTTTCTGTGGAAACAATTTTCTTGATGAATAGTGCAAATTCTGGAAAGTGCCACAAAGATATTGACATCCCACAGACCTTAAAAAGTTAAAGCTAAAAGATCATCATAAATTTTCAAACCAATCATGTCAAATTTACTGAATAATTACTAAAAGTATCAAACAAGGCACAAACATAGAGAAAGGGAGGACAATACCACACTATATGGGGTGGAGTTAACCCATAATACTGCTAAAAATGACATACGTATTGAGTTACCTGCTGGGATATGTTAATCAATTAAACCACCTAGTTTGACCATTTTGTTGCAGTGTTAAAAAATAAAAATAATAATCATCGGGCATGATGTTTAGTTCTTTGTCCGCTTCAACTGATGTCATGCCAAGCTGTCCACAACCAGGCCTGGCCTCTGCTGCTCCCCGTTCAAGATACATTTTGGAAGCAACCTCCTGTCAGAACTATGCAGCAAAGATGGATGCATTATTGCTGACACTGCTGTTACAGCTAAATTTGGCAGATCTGGCATTGTTTCTCATTCACATCTAAAATTTACAAGAATGTTTCATCAGCAGAGTTTAAAGAAACAGACTTCAGAGTATTCCATATAATGTTAATATCTGGACAAACTGCTCAGGTGTATTTATAAAACACCAAGTATATTTAGCAGCCTGTCTTATCTTAAAATTCAAAATAGTGGATTCTACTACTGCAGAGGTGTGTCAGTTCAGCCACCTGCCCCTCTCAGTCACTCCCTCTCTCCGTTGCGCATTAGTCCCTTCCCTCTGTATCAACAGACTGGATTAATACACAGTCAAGCATGGAAAGAGCACTCCCATGCATGATTAATAATTTTTCCCACGTTTTAACAACTTACTAAAAACCTGCAGCAAAAAGATGTGTTCATTTAAAAAAGAAAAAAAGGTAATTTCCTTTATGTGCAAGAGGCATAGCATCATAGATGAAAAGCGCATTGCAAAGTACTGATACTACACTACACTACCTACACCCGAGACCACCACAAGTATAATCACATCCTGTGGGAAACACTGCATCTGCTTGCACTGCATCATGCAATGAATTACTACTTGAAACCAGTAACTCAGTAAAGAACTGTGTTTGCAGCATAAGTATACACATTTATTTAAAAAGGAAAAAAAAAAAAGGAAAAAATGCTGTATATAAATGTTTTTTTTTTTAAACAGACAATGGGCCATCACAATAACCACTAATTGCCACACCTCTGTACTGTTGCAGAGAATGCCAAGGTACTACCACAACTGCTATTCATGTTTCCTTTTTCATGGTTCAATGTGTCAATACATAAATGCACAATAAGTCAAGATCAATCCATATCAAGAATAAAATACATGCAATTGGAAGAGTTTTTTTTTTTTTTTACATTAACCATAAAGAACAAACTATGCAATGTTCCATTCTAAACCAAGATTGGTTGAAATCTAAACACATTTACAGTGTTAAATTCAGATAATGGTTTCCATTCCTAACCTCACAAAGCACGACACATACCAAAACTGACACCACAACACCCTGTGTGCTGCAGAGAGCAGGCTTTAAAATAGTTTCTATTGCTGCTATGGACACCAAACGTGACAAGAAAAAACTATTTTATATGTTTGGTGTACTTTATTTCGTTTGACGTTTTACCATGATAATGACACCACAAAGATAGTATCAGTTTGAATCTTTTCAGCTGACAGTTCAATGTGAAAAATTAGGCCCAAGCATCTCCAGGCCTTAGTTCCTCCCAGTTCAGCTGCAAATCTACTCGTTTTACTGTGCATGGGCTAAAATCAGACAGACGCACAGCCAGCTTCCTTTTCCATTTTGGTATCTGCTCTCCAAGTTTGAGGGTACATACATGCCAGGATTCTGTGGACATGTTAAGGCTTGAGGACTGACACACCCTCTTCTGCTGACAAAGACTGAGCCAACACATGCCGGCAGGGAAAGCTGAGTCACAGCCATGCAAGTACACATTCTTAGAAAATGCACACTTAAAAGCTGGTGGCCAGTGAATTACCTGTCCTGCTTTGCTGTATATTTTTTAAGACAGTTGCTTAAGGAAATTATCTTAACCTTGCAGCTAAGCTTCCATCAAAATGTCTTCTAATCTAATACTGAGGCAGTCTTAAAAGAATGTAAAGCACCAATGTCTACTGGTGTATTAGATTAACCAAGAGGTGAAAGCGTATCACTGCGGGTTCCATTAAAGCTAAGCCTTTAATTGTGGAAAGTAATGCCTGAGAATGCCTTTAAATCCCTGGTTTCAATAAGTTGCCCTGCAGGAGGGTGTCATTTATGGTGAGCTGTATATACTGGACTCTAGGGAGAGTATGAGTCATTTCTACATGTAAATTCTTGCACTAGAAGAACTAAAGTAGGTTGTGTGTGAGAAAGGGGACTGAATCATGGTGGTATACAGTGAAATGATGTCTGATAAAAGCATTTCCTGTCTGTGTACTGAGTTAACCCTCACTCATTCAGACACACTTAGGTGATCTGGTACCATGACCTCTTCCAAACCTCTTAGTTCACACCTTCACAAGGTTTCAACCCCATTGTTCCAAATCCTGATTTCCAGAAGACAGGAACAGTGGGAGTACTTCACCATACTTCCTGCTCCTCTCTGGATTTAGAAACCATATTTATACAAGACAGGAAAGCTCACAGGAAACACAGATGACAAACCATTTGTGTGTCATTCTGTGTCAGTGTGTACAGGTAAAAGATTAGGCTCAAAAGTACATCTGTTAGAATCACATATTTGAAACTTTAAATATAGCGAACACAACTTGCTTCATTATAACGTCTACCAGAAATCCTCATGCAAGATTAGGAAAATATTGAGTTTTTGTCAGCTATGATTAGATATAGTTAGATTCCTCATTTAAATAAGAAATAAAGTAATATGGGGTTACAGCATTGAAAGTGCTTTTAAAGAAAACTGGTCCCCATCTCACATACATCGACCCACCCACTGCACGTTTGGAAGTCTTACCAAAACGCAGTTGCAGATTTCTTCCAGCTCTTTCTCCACTTTCTCCCGATATTCTTTGACCATCTGCTGCTTCTTCTCGCTCCCTTCAGTCTTCAGTCCGATGCTGGACAACACCCTCCATGCGGACCGCCTCGCCCCAACCACGTTTTTGTAAGCGACGGAGAGCAGGTTCCTCTCCTCGTTTGACAGCTCGCCTCCCTTCTCTGTAACCTCCCTCATACAATCTGCCATGTCGTCGTAGCGCTCAGCCTGCTCAGCCAACTTGGCCTTCTGGATAAGATCCGTTCTATCCATGGCTTAATAATTTAGGGGGGATTGAAGGTCAGGAATCCGAGGGTATGTTAAGTTGAAGGATGGGTGTAGCACAGGATCGGCGGCGTTACTCCCCACAAACTGCGAAAGAAAATTTGATATTAAACAGGAGTGACGGATTGGTATTGATAACCATTTTATTGTAAATATACCTGTTATGATTTTTGAAAGCAGCAGTATATTTAACTACTGCCATTACAGTACGTCAAAAGAATATTTAAAAATGCGTAAAACCGTATTACTCGTGGTTACAATTAGCTTATCTGCTTTGGACACATATTTAAAGAACAGCAAATCTCCAATGTGCTAAGTAAGACAGGATATTCGTATCCGTCTCTCTTCTTAGGTTAAAGGTGGCCGTGTTCATCCGAAAGAGAGATTAGCTCGCCAGCCTCGTTCCGCAGAGCAACCCGCCACAAAGCTGTCTGGTTAAAGAAAAAAAAAAAAACTAGCTAGCATTAGCTCCGTCGGCCACTCCTTTCAATATAAAATACCATGCTACCGTTATTCACACAAGCAGCGAAACGACTCAAAGACTTATCATTTCAGTCGTGGCCCCTTAAATAATCGTTGAAAAAGACAAAAAAATAAGCACAGAGTCATGGTTTCTGACCTAATGATGTGCAAATTTCCTCCCCAAATAAATCCGATATGAGAGATTGGTCAGACGGGCAAAGAACGGGAGGCTGCAGCAAAACCCAACTGAACCTGTTAAAAGAGGATGGAGGGTGGGGAGGGGAAGGCGTGTCCTCTAGATATCTAGCCTCCAATCAAAAATCAGAGCTTTCTTTGATCGACAGGAATCCTTGGTGTTGTAAACCAGTAGATATGAAGCGCAGGGGAAAGAGGCGGGCCTTCCCTTGGTAGTTTGAATGACCGGAGCCGGAGCGCTGGCGGAGACTGGGGCCACGGGGTTTCCTCCAATTAGATCAAGGGATGAAGACGTCACCGCATTGCCATGGTGACGTTCTTCCAATCCTTTCTCTGCTTTCACACACTGCTGTAAGGTGACTGATGTGGTTTCATTTCTTTTTTGCTAGGTGGACATTAATCTTTCAAATTACGCTTCACATATGGCATTTTC
>JBAMYA010065748.1:0-26674 GCA_037176975.1 Arrhamphus sclerolepis
GATATCCTTTATATCCTGCTTGTAATAATAACGTATGTAAAGTATCACCAAGGTCATTTAGTCTATTAAAAAAATTAAGCAAAAAGATTTTTTTTTTAAAAAGATGGTGCTTATTGTAGCAGTTAGTTTCAGTGAAAATATTATAGTGTAGTATATTATTACCCCCATCCTGGTCCATCTCTTATATGTCAGCTTGGAATTTCCTCATAATGATGTTAAGAATTGCTGTTACGGTATAATTATACGATATAAATATTCTTGCATGTCTAACATTCATGCCATTCCAGCCTGGGAAAAGTCAGCTCTTGAACAATAACTGCTTTGTTCTCATAGTCGGCACACTTTATCAGGTCCACTGATAAGAAAATAAAGATATGAGGTGAGAATAGTCCAGCAGAGCCCCCTGCTGGTGGAAACCTTTGCTGCTTCGGTTTGCACCTAAGGAATACTTTCATATCATTTTCTCATTTCAAAAGAAAAAATATGTAATTTACTGCAGTTTGTTTTCACATGAAAAGCAAAAACACATTTTTTTTACCTGTTTAGTGGCTTATCAGTTAGTTTTTATCACTTGATCAGTGTTGTAAAGAACATAGATAGTGATTAATGCATTTGAATGTAAATGCAGCACATTTAAACTGGAGCAGATGAGTTTTGATGGTAATATCTGTTTTTTTGTTTTGTTTTTGTCAGTTTTAAGTTTGGCAAGAAAATAAACTACGTGAGCTATCTGAGCGAGCTGGAGGATGTGGTCAAGTGCGATCAGCTGCTGATTCCTACTCGTGTCAGAGAGTAAGAGCACAGTTTACAATCCTGGCGTTTGCTTCTTTTTTTTAAATTCATACATAATGGATGTTTTCATTTGACTTCCTGTAGTATTTTGTCGTCACCCTGAGTGCATGTTCTGTCCCTTGAGATGCAGTTTTGAATTTAAGAGCAGCTGAAACTTCACATTTGTCTGCGTCAGGTACGATAACAAACTGAGAGCATCTTTGAAACCAGCCGCCCAGCCTCCCATGTCTCCACCTCATAGCCCACCTCTCCCGGACCAGGTCTTTGGAGTCCCGCTTGCGTTGTAAGTTCTCTTCGCAGCATTATGGGCGAATTTAGTCGCATAAAAGTTCTTAAGCATTTGTGTGTTTTTTTTTATGTCTCAGGCTGAGACAGAGGAATCCAGATGGCGATCCAGTTCCTGTGGTGATGAGAGATACCATCAGCTTCCTCTTAGAGCAAGGTAAAACAAACGCTTCCTGTCGAGCCACATCTGCACTGAGCAGCATAGAAGCTTTTTTTTTTCCCTGTTAGCTATTTCACATCTGATTGAAAACGATGACTCTCCTCTGTCAAATACTTCCAGCTGCACCCAGATGATCCATATTGAACTGTGAATGCGGTGACATTTAGAAGCTTTGTGTTATGTTTTGTTGTTTAATTTTATGTCTTTGTCAGGTTTGGAAATTGAGGGGATCTTCAGACGCTCTGCCAACGTGACTCTGGTGAAGGAGGTCCAGCTCAGGTACAACTCAGGTACGATCAACCTGCTTATTAATCAAAATTTCTTCTCCATCGCTTGGTGGAAGTGAAGCTCGTGACAGTGTTTTTAGTTTTTTGTTTTTTTAAAAAAAGGAAAGTTACAGGAAGACAGATGAATATAAAAGGTCTGTTCATTTTTCTATATATGTGTGTGTGTGTTTTAGGTGGGATAGTGAACTTCAGAGAGATGGAAGACATCCACTTGGCCGCTGTGATTCTGAAGACGTTCTTGAGAGAATTACCTGAACCTCTGCTGACCTACCAGCTCTACAATGACATTGTTAACTTCACCTGTAAGTTGACAGCAACTGCTAAACTTTTGAGACTACAATTCCAACAAATCAGAGATAGCATAAGGTTACTGGAGCCGGACCAGTGTTGAAACCAAGTTGTCTGCTGGTCTTTAAGAGGAGAGAGGCCCCTAAAGCACTCTTAATTCTAGCCTGGATCTGACAGGAAACCAGTGAGGTGAAGCTAAGCTGGAGAGGTATGATCTCTCCTGACAATCCTCATCCCAACTCACTGGATCCCCTGTCATCCCTCGTCTCCGTCTGCCTCATCTCCTTGGATCCATCGGGCGCCTAAATGTTCTGGTTTTCGGCTCTTTAGTCCGTCCCCTCATTATCCAACCGTGCTTTATTTCTGAGTTCTTCTTCCACCTGCTGAACCCAAGAGGGTTATTCGATACCAGTACCCAGGATTGCGTCTCTTGCTTTTACATAACACAGTTTTTCAGGTGAAATTGCTGGAAGTCATCAGTCTGTGCTGCTTGAACACATGTGGCTGCATGGATCATCACATCTAAAACAGGAGCTTCTATCAATTAGTGATTTGTAGAAGACTTGTAATACCTTTGATTTATTCCGTCCACATTGATTTGCCTTTATTTTTTTGGCCACATTGACTAAATTTCCAGACATGTATAGGCACTTTGAATTTCAGTGCAGCCTGATTTCTGCCAGTAACTTGTGTATACTTGTATATGCGTGCACCAGTTTATTGCTGACGGGATGTCATGTAGATTATTTGAGCTCTCTTTGGTGTCTGTTTGTTGTGCTTCAGCTGTTTCCAGTGAAAACCAGGTGGAGTCCATGAAAACACTGGTGGAGTCACTACCAGAGGAAAATTACGAATCGCTGCGGTACCTCATCACATTCCTGGCACAGGTGCAGCTCACAGAACTTTTACTGTTAAATGAATTATTTTTAAAAATCATTGTTTTCATAACAGCAGCATCATTTTTTTTCCCCTTCTTCGCAGGTATCAGCCAACAGCGAGGTGAATAAGATGACCAACAGCAACCTGGCTGTGGTGTTTGGCCCAAACCTGCTCTGGGGGCGGGACAATGCCATGTCACTCAGTGCCATCGGGCCAATCAACAACTTCACCAGAACCCTGCTGGATCAGCAGCACCTCGTCTTTGCCTAAGCATTCCCAACTTCACCAGGAGGTCTTCTTCCAGTCCGCTATGCCTCTCAGACCTCCATCCCCAGCAGCATTTAAACTTAAGCTCACTGCAGCTCGTGACCAATCAGGAAGGTACTTCTATACCAACAGCAGCAATTTATTTTATTTTTATTTTTTTTGTTCCTGCTTTAAAATTAAAACACTACAGGCTTTTCAAAAGATCCTGCGGACCAGTCACATGTCATTTAGTCTCACCAGTTGCTTCTTTGATCTGGTCAATCATCAGTGTCTTGTTGTCTTTACTCCCGTTGTTATCATGTGACTCCGAGCATGAATGGATGTAGAGAGATGTGGAACATTTCTTAGACTGCATGGAATAGCTTCTGAGCAACCGATAGCACAAAATACAGCAGATAATTACACAGCTGATGTATTAGCCTTTTATTTTATCGCTGTGCTGTGGAGGCACAGTGACTAGCATGTTACGTTTTGTCATTTTGGACCAGCATTAGAGTATAACAAGTACTATAAATGTTCTCCCTGATGTTATTCCATTTATTCTGCCCCCACTTGTATAGACAGACATCTAACTGGTCAACTCTGAACTGCTTCAACGATGTTGAAGTGAACTATGATCAGGCTGTTGTGTGCGATTATCAGGCTTATTCTAAAAAGTGTAATGTCATTCGCAGTAGTACTGTCTGCAGCACAAAAATACATAACTGCAGCTCTGTCACATGCTGAATATCTGAATCTTCCATCGCTGCTCTGCTTCCAACACGCCATTCATGCATTCCTAGTGGCACAGCTTTCGTTGGTGTCTGTGTGAAAGGGTGACTCAGGTCCTGCCTGTTCTCATCGTTTATCTCCGCGCAGACGCACAAACAACATTCATCCGATTTCCTTCTCCGTTTATTTGTTTCAGTGCCAAAAAGAAAGAAGAGTCGCCTCGCAAACATTAACCAAACCTGTAGGATTAAGAGAGCTGAAGATGGTGCAGATTTAATCTCAGGATAATTAAAAAAAAAAATGGTGAACTTGGTACTAAATTGTGTAGACAATCGATGAAATGCTGTAATGAAAGTGAGCGGTTGCATGGAAACAGAAAGCAGCTGTGAGTGACTGAAAGAAGTGCTGGGTTTGGACCGACGTCAGGGTCAGATTGTGGACTTGCTGGACTTTTAACAGATTTTGCTGGATGATTATTCATGTCTTTCCTCTTATGAATGCTGTACTCCCTGGTATTTGGTACCAGACACCCGGCTGACACGCATCAGTCATTCAGTAACAGGAAGTACAAAAGTGGTTCATCATGGTGTTGATTTTAATTATTTTAGGGCCCTTGGGGCTCACTCTAGGACTCTTCATTTGGTTTTGTGTTAGTTCTGTTGTTTTTTTTGACTATAATTATCCGCTAATCTCAGAAAATGAAATTGTGCACGTGTTAAGTTAATTGACCTGCTTATTAACCGGTGTACATTGCGAAATGAAATTCTTAACGAATAAAAAAACTGTTAATATTGTAGCTTCTGTTCTGTCACGTTGCTGTAAGAGGAAGTGATGCATTTGCGCTGGTTATTTCCTGTGAAAAGCAGAGTCAGCAACATTTGTATGTGGATTAGACGCTCTAATCCAGATGTTGCTGACTCGGTTTCCAGGAGTTACTGGTTTAATATATATCTGTGGTATTCCCTTGTGTCGTGCCGCCCAGTGCAGCAACAGTTCTCGTGATTGCGTGAGGAGACGAGACGATAACACTGGATTACAGGATGTGTTAGCTGTCACTTGCTCTCTTTTTTTTTTGTTTTTAAACATTGTGTTTATTTAGAAAAAAGTACATTTCATTTGAATTTGTCCTCAGTGTGTTGCACCTTTTTAGCCGAAGAGTTTTAAGGATCTGTTCAGTTGCCTTATTGTGCGTCATGCCGTGCCACAGTTGTGTGAAGTTGCCAGGCATCTGCGTTGTGTTAACGCCGCTATGTCCTCTGGTTTGTCAGTGAGACGTGATCCCCAACAACTTCTGCAGTTATCACAAACGACACACAGAGGTTTAGAGTGTGCGCGCCTCTGGAGCTCGTCCTGCAGCTACAGCACCGTCGACCCAGTCATTTAAGTATTCTCAATTCATTCCTCATCTTCCCTTCTCTATGAAGTAGTGATGTGCGGTGCCAGGCCCGTGTAGCCGTCGGAGCATAAAGAGCATCCTGTCACCGTTCAGACTTCAGTTTCCACATTTAAAAGGCGTGCCCTGTCCCATCCCAGCTGTGCAGCTGACGATTTCGAAAAGTGGATTCAATCCTGCCACATGAATCCAGTCTTTGAATCTAACATATTTGGTTTCCTCACGTTTTCGTACCATGTGGACCTGATAAAGTCCATAAAAAAATAAAAAGTGGACTTGGGGGTCAACGTTATTGAAGTAGCCGCTTCGTTTGTTAACACTAGAAGCTGAATGCTTCCCACTACATTTTTCTTTTTAAATTAAGATCACTCGTAATGTTCTGGCTTTTTTTCCATTTTTAATATTGTTCGTTTTTGCCATCTGTGTCTGAAAACTTAAAAGCACCAAGTCAAATATGAATAATCTCCGATTTACAGCCGATTATATGTTAGCTGGTGTGATGTATTATACGTATCTCTGGCTGACCTTTGTCTCCGTCCTGTAGTCGGGCATCTTTCACCAAAATATTAGCGGATATCTACGTGTATTTTGTGTCGTAATGTTGCCGTGGTATGACGTGTACGACAAAAAAAAAAAACGAAAAGAAGCTCCAAACGATAAAGAAACGTAGTTTTACTGGAGCCAGAAGCAAAAAAAACAAAACAAAAAATAAGACAAAACATCGTCAGACGTTTACTTGTTGTAACATGTCGTTGCCATGGTGATTGACATGCTGTCGTGTACATATGGTGTGTAGGTTTGTGTGTAAATGTCAACTCATCAGACCCTTGCACATTTGAACGGATAAATACGTCTGTGTTTGGGGTTTTAGATGAATTAAAATAAAAAAAAACATATTTTTTTATATTATAAGGTTATAAGGTGAAAACGTTGTTGCTCTAAAAAGCTATTATTTTTTATTATTTGATCCAACTAATGACACAAGTTATTGAAAACCCTACTGACGGATTCAGCAAAAAGATGAAACCAAGTCCAAGCAGTTTTTTTTTTTTTTTTTTTGATAAAGTAAAGTCGGTCTTAAAGATTTGAGTTTTGACAACAGCAATATGTGCGTGTGTGTGAATGTTTGTGCCTTATTTGTATCCCTTAAGTGGTCGTGTGATGAGCCATCCAAGTGCCAGTGTAGCCATAGATTTAAAAGAACACGAGTTGCATTCAGAAAAGCCTTTTTGACTTTACGCTGACGCGTGAAGTCGGCGGATAGCTGTAAGAGCTGATCACAGAATTTCCCTTCATAGATACGAAACCCATAATGAAAGCAGTATTCATGGATGTCATTCATCTCAATGTTGTGGCAAAATGTTACATAAAAATGAAGAATTAGCCCCTCCTTTCATTCACGTTCTTATTTTTAGGGTTACATTGTTTATGCTTTCCACATTGAAGTGTTGCACATCTGGAGTATGTTCTGTCTTCATCTTACAACCTTTTTGCTTCTATCAAAAACTGCTAAATTTTTAATGCACCATTCCTTTGTAGCACTGTTTGTATTCAATTCTGTGATCGATTACAGCTCTAATAATCTATGGATCTTTGTACTGTAATTGCCGTCATGGTGACAGTGAACAATGCACCGATGGAAGAAATTTGGTTTTCATGCTGGTTTATTGTTAATGAGTGGTCTTATTTTAATCTGTTTTTTTGTTTGGTTTTTTTTCAATCCTTTTAATTTTGATATCTAGTCATTTGGATCTTGGACTTATACGTATGATGTAATAATAAAATTACTGTAATATAAGTGTAAGCAAACAATAAACATGGTGAAAGAGTGTTCAAGAGGAGTGTCTTTGTTTGTATGAGAAGAACTGGACAAACCTTTGGTGACGTCACCCACAGTTTTCTTTATGCTTCTGCAGGCCACACAGTTGGCTAATGCTTTCTCTTATAAAAGTGAGTTCCAGATCTGACCAATGATGAGTAAACCCAAAAGTCCAGTCTAAACCATCCAACAAACCAGTCCATCAGCTCTGGTCTGAGCTGAGCATTAGCATAAAGGGAACAAATGAGCAGAGACGTCAAAAGAGAATTGTGTAAAGCAGAAATCGTGCCACTTTTTTCTTTGTATTCATGCAACCGTGTGACTTCCTCTGCTTTAAGAGTCATCCGCAAGCAACAAACATTTGGTAAGACGCTTTGAAAGGGTATTTTCAGTGTGAAATGTAAGACATGGTGTGTTCAGAAGTCTGTCACAGTCCTCTAAAGTAACTGAACGTGACGATACATTAGCTTTGAAAAGTAATTAAGTAGATTCCCAAGGTGGTATCTGGCAAACCTTAGGTGCTTGAACACTTTTATTTTAAGAGCAGCAGCCTCCTCTGTAGTGTTCTGCCAGAGACATTCTGTCTATTCCACGACTTATTTTTGGTCGACTGGTGAGCAGAGATGTTTGCCAGCTCCAGTGATGTGCTCCTCTTCACCTCCTCAAGGATTCTGCGTCGCCTTTTTGGAGTCGTCTTGGCTGCACATCCACTTCTCAGAAGAGTATCTGCGTTCCGTCTACCTCGGAAGTCGGAGCTGGGAATGACGTCACAGCCGAGTTATCAGCATCAAATAAATGAATTTCTGAATGGTCGTGTGCGTACCATGTCTATAAAATAATAACTCATGTTCTATTATTTATCTGTGAATCCGGAAGTAACCGTGAAGCCTTTTGTCTTTTTGTTTGTTTTGAGGTCTGACACATGCAGAAAAACAATATCACCATTGTGTTGACCATCTGCTGCACAGTTCACCACTGCCTTAACAAAAAAAAAAAAGGACATAAACTGCTGCTGTTGGATTGTGGGATATGCTGATGGTACTATATAGGGTATATTAAGTTCCACTACATATAGTATTGGGACAGCACTACAAATGGCTAAACCTGCCATAAAATAAATAATCCACCATCTGCAAAGATGCATAGAAGGAAGATTGACAGTTAATGGACATTTTATAATCAAAGTTTGAGTTATAAACACAATTATATGTGTATGTGGTGATTAAAGTATGCAATGCTGATGCAGAATGTAGAGAAAATACCAAAACTGGAGACATTTTACGCAAAATTATTCTTAAACTCCTATGCCAGTGCCGATATAAGCTCGTCTTTTAAAGATATATCTAAATGCTCAATCCCAAACAGGAAAGAAATTTAAAGAAATAAGTGTTATGGCCCTTAATTAACACCTCTCATTAATACCATTATTTTACTTCACTGCAGGTGACACTGGAGGGAAAAACGTATTGCTTTTTTTTAATTTGTTTGTTTGTTCTCCTTAAAGGACATATTTATGTTCAGTACTCTACAATTGTGTCTCTTCTTCTTCTTCTTCTTTTTTTTTTTAAATACTCAGCAAATGACGTAGCTGATGCTTTCAGGTAACATGAGGAGCAGCCTGACGCTCCCTAGGTGGCGTACTCACTGCAGACATTATCTAAACTGTGTGTGTGTGTGTGTGTGTGTGTGTGTGTGTGCTCTGATGAAAGCAGCGCAGGTCCTCCCAAGTGTAAATCCTGCATAATGAATCCAGCAGATTAAAACCTTATAATTAAGTGGATGCGCCACATTAACACTCTGAGAGTAAAGATCAAGCAAACCTGCCAAACTATTTAAAACAAGAGCTCACGAGTCCAAAAGGCTGCTTCATGTTTCAGCTCTGCATCTCATCAAATCTCTCTTTTGCATGTTACATAAACGCCAAAACAAATCAAATTAACACCCAACACGACTCATGATGAGCTGAGGCCATCACAGGTACACAAACCTGGCTGTCTTTCCTGGTTTCTCAATCACTCTTTCCTACATGACCCAGCTCTGAATTAAATTATTACCTTTAGTTATCTTGCACAATGATGCTTTTTTTTTTTCCTTTTCCATGTCATGACTGTAAAGTTGAGGATGCTTTTTCCTGTTTTAGGTCAATAAACCTTTCTTTATTTACCTATTTATTAATCTCTGATACACTTTGTCGAGTGTGGCCACAAACACCTTGGAGATGTTTTATTTTGGCCGTGAAGCTTCTAACTGACAAAGTCTTGAGTAATTGGAGTCGCATCTTATTGGACACCTTCACACACAAGGCCAAGGGTGTCAAACTGCACTTCATCCCAGGGACCATCGTCACCATGGTTACTGTTAAAGGGACGGTCATGATCCACTTTTTTAATATTTCAGATTAAGGCTACCAATAGTTTCTAAATAAATAAATGAACAGAAAAGACATCAAATTGAAGTTTTTGGATTAATCGCAAATTCTTCTTCTGTAATTGCACATTTAGAAAACTGATTTTTTTTTTATGAAATGGAAAATTTCACAATATCACATCTTTTTCCATAAAAAAGAGAAATTTGGTCATAAAATCTCAAACCTCTCAAGTATCATGACCTTTATCATCAAATTAAGACATTTTTTTACGACTTTTTTCTTGTAAAATCACAAAGTTAAAAGTATGTTGACTTTTTTTGTAAAGCAGTTTGTTTGTTTGTTTGCAAAATTGCAAATTTTGCAAAATCAAGACTTTATCTTACAATTACAAATATCATGAAATTATAACTTTTTACTTTCAAATTACAATCTTTTTGATGGAAAATATCAAGTCTTTTGCAAAATTTGACATAAAACCACAACAGTTGCAAAGAAAAAAAAAAATGCAAACTTTGCATAATTTTAACATTTTGTCCGAAATCCCAAATCCTACAAAAATCACAAGCTTTGACAAAAATCTGCAACTCATAGCTGTTAAATCTTTTGCAAACATTTGTTAAATCACGACGTTTTTGACATCATGTCTGGCTCATCCTTTAGTATAATTTCTAAATGTTTGTACATGCAGACATCATGGCTCTGCTAAATATTAAACAAGTGTATGAAAACATCCGGTTGCAGCTGGAGAGTCCTTAAAACTCTGAGTTCAGCGACTGCACTCCAGTTAAAGGCGTACACACCAGTATTATGAATCAGATGCATCATCCTGCACCTGAGCACCCGCTCTGGATGAGCAGTCGCATAAATAGTTTATGGATCTTAAAGAGCATCACTGACGGCTTTAATGGGACTCCTGTTTATTTGAGCAGAAGTGGGTGTGAAGTGAGGAGGCTAGACTCAAAATCACTAATGTCAGAAGAGGGACAGTGGTTTTAGTGGTTATAGTGGTTATGTGGCATTGATAGGAGTCTGTGGCTCATGCCTCCACCTCTTCTCCTCCATCCCCACACCCATTCTAGGACAGCTTCCTCCTGTCTTCCACTGTGCTCACCACCACTTCTTCAAAGACTGTCCCACCACCCTCAGTCTTGTCACCACCACCTCCTCTCTCCTCATAAACTGTGTCCCCTCCACTTCCCCTGACCACAACATCTCCCACTATCCAAACTTATCAGGTCAGGATGGAGCTGGCCAAGCTAACGGTGGATGAACCAGCTGGACCAGATGAACTTAGTTCAAGACGCCTGAAGACCTGCGATGCTCAGCTGTGTGACATCTTTACACATCTGTTCAACATGTGTCTATGTCTCCAGAAGGTCCCCACTCTCTGGAAGACCTCACGCTTGGTACCAGTACATAAAAAGAAACTCCTGGTTGACTCCAGGCCTGTTGCTCTCGCTTCGTACTCCATGAAGACCTGGAGAGGCTGGTCCCGTCCTGCATCAGGCCTCGAGTGAACCAGTCCAGGATCAGGGTGGATGATGCTCTCATCCAGCTGCTCCACAGGGTTCATACACATCTGGACACTAGAGACACAACAATAAGGATCATGTTCTTTGACTTTTACACAATCCAGCCACAGCTACTGAGTGGGAAGATGAGAGGCATGCAAGTGGATCCAGCCCTGGTGTCCTGGGTCACAGACGACCTGACCTGCAGACCCCAGTATGTCCAACTACAGAACTGTATCTCAGAGAAAGCCCTGAGTAGCACAGGAGCTCCACAGAGAACTGCTCTGTCCCCCTTCCTGTTCTCCCTGCTTACATCTGATTTCCTCTGATGACTCAGCGATTGTTGGAAGCATCACTGGAGGACAGGAGGAGGAGCACAGAGGAACCATCAGGGACTTTGCAAACTGATGTGACCACAACCATCTTCAGCTGAACGTCACTAAGAGTAAGGAGATGGTTGCAGACTTTCGAAGGAGAAGAGCCAGTCCAGCTCCATCTGGGGAGGCCCGGGTACCTATAGCTGGACCACAAACTGGACTGGACCTGCCACACTGAGAACGTTTACTAAAAGGGTCAGAGCCAGCTGGTGGTAGTGGTTGGGGGGGGGGATTTACTGATTTAGAAGGCGAGCTCCATCATCGGGACTGAGATGGACAAAGTTCAGCAGGTCACTGAACGGAGGATGAAGAAGAAGCTGGAGTCCATCATGAGGAACCCCACACATCCTCTACATGGTGAATCAGCAGAGTTCCTTCACAGACTGATCACGCTGAGGTGCCGCACCGAGAGACTCAGGAGGTCCTTCATACCAATCAACTCTAAATAATACTCTAACAGCTGCGGCAACAAAATAATTTCCGAAAGCATCAATAAAGTAGAATTATTATTATAAGAAAGATTGTCTGGGATCTAGAGTGGCTGAATGAAACATCGCCATAGTAACAGCGTAATGAGGGTATGATGAAGCATCATGTCTAAACATAGCTCAGTGAACTCATTCTCTGCTCATACAGCAGAAGGTGAATGTCCCAGTCAGCATTTTATTTTCAGAGAACAGCAGGAGGACGATGGAGCACAAGAGAAGAGATTAACTGAATGTAAGAAAGGGTTTAAAGTTATGCTGGGCGTGATGGAGCTTTTCCGTCACCACTGACATCTGGAGGACATGCCCTCCTCCTGGAGCATCCACTGCAATCTGAGTCTCTCTCCCTCCTCTTCTTTACCCCTCGTGTCTGTGTGTGTGTGTGTGTGTTTTTGGACTGTACTGTGTGTCTCATACATGGAAATGTCTTGTTGTTACTGAAAACAGCATTCATGCTGGTAAAAGGACCTTGACGTGTCTGAGGCTGAAGATGGTGCAGTCATACATGATGAATCTCAGCCCTCTGTCACGTTTCACTATGAGTTGTTAAATTTGTCATGCTCTAAAGAGAAAATTGCAAATAAAATGATCTCAGATGCTTTGTTGCAGTTTGCAAAAACAACGCACTCACAGCTGAGCGCGGTCTAAAGTTGAAGGTGAGCACTCGAAGGACACTGCTCTTGTCGCAGTCCACATTTCCTGCCTTCGCTGCTCAGGTGATCAGCTGAGGGGAGGGACTACCAGCGTCTCTGGTAATGACTGGCAGAGGAAAGGAAAAAAAACCTACAGCACATACAAGAAAGTTAGATGTCAGACAGAGACCCAGTTGTATCCTCGGTACGCCCCTCCAGAGGTCAGTGTGGCTTCAGCCCCAGCTGAAAAGAGCTGATTCAGAATCTGCTCAGCGAGTCAGCAGCCTCACAGCTGTAGTAGGAGGATGCAACCACACAGATATGAAAAGAAAGTAGCGTGAAAGGGGGCAGGACAGATCGAGCAGGAAGAGGAAACCAGGAAGAACTGCAATGTTCTGCAGGGGCAAGGTGACTCCTGTGTGAGACAGGGCTGCTCCTGCATGAGTGAAGCCTGAACAAAGTCTACACTTTTAGTTGTTTTGTTTTTTTTAATACATATTCTAAGCTGGAACACATCCTTCAGCCTTTTCAACTGCATATTTCACCACAACTGCATTAAAACACATTTAGACAAGAATGACCTTCCTTTTTTATTTTGATCTTCCATCCAGGAAATCTGCAGTCCTGATACTCCGTGTCTTTAGGGGGATTACGAGATAAGCGTGAGGTGCCTCTGAAAACACCGTTTTCTGTGTTCTCATCGCAGGACGACCGCTTCTCGTCTAATCTGTTTGTTCTCAGTTACATAATATTGCAGAAACAAACTACTGGACCACAGATTTGCTGCTTTTGACTGCCGCCATTTCTGACAGGAGACAGGTGAAGGGCACGCCAGATGCAGATCAACCCCCCCGCCCCCACCCCCCACCTTTCCAAAAACAGACTTTGTTGACAGTGCTTGCAGCTGACTGGTGATCCGTATAAGTTTGTTGTCGTCACAATAGCAGCTGATGACGTGCACCTCTCTGATTCACCTAAAACCCTCTTGTTGGTTAAACAGCTAAAGCTCTGACATGCTACAAACTTACTGCACTTAACTTTTTTCTTCTTTTTTTTAAGTGAACTGCAAAAAAAACTGCTATTCCAGAGTGATATTGGACCATCTGTGGTGATGCTGCCTGAGAAAATAACAAAATCTCAGCTCTGTATTTCTTTCAAATGAACTTAAGTGGACTTTAAAAGTTGTTTCTGTTGTTAAAAAAAAAAAGGTAGTGATCGGCTGTCTGCTGTCTGATATTTTTTTTTTTTTAGCAAAAATAAACCCGAGTTGGTTAATGGTTGCGTGTTTAGTGAGCGCGGTTCAACTGTGACAAGGTGTGTTGTATCGTCGTGTCACCTTGCTCCTCAAGGACATCTTGGCTAAACGTAGCCTCACAGTCTTTCCTTTGTGTCCCAGCTTTTGGCTGGAATCTCCATCTTACCTTTCAACAAGTGCTAATACGAGGACGCGCAGCTCGTTTGCAGGGCTGCAGGTTATTTACTGAGCTCTGATGGCTCTGCTTCACCTGGAATGAGCCATTTCCACCAAGGTGCCTCCATTGCTGGTTCGGGGCTGTCCTTTTCTCACAGACAGGAAATTTAAGATGTGAGTACCAGTTACGTCAGAGGCTCGGGGTGGGGTTATTATGACCAACTTCAGCATTACTACAATTTTATAAATACAACAAGATAGTCTGTGTCCTTGCACCCTGCAGAAAAGCGAACGTTCCAAAGATCAAACAGCTCTGAACTTTTACCAGCACCTGCTTCAAGCTGGATTAAAAATGGGTCCGAGACATGAAGGGGAACCTTCCAAGTACTATTAAGAGGTCAGATTCTGGACTGAAGCACTGAAAGTAATCAGATTATTATTGATGGATTGTTCTTATGATGAAGCCTTGGCCACCACTCAGAAGGCTGTAAATCTTACCTCCAGAAAACTTAACACACGGCTGTGCCAACATGGCTGACCCGCAGTCCGGCCCTCTGACTACCACACATTTGTATACATTTTCTGTGCCTCTCCTCTCTCTGTCCTTCATCCTCCCTGCCCTGTCTCCCTCCTCTTTCCTTCTTCACCCAGCTAGCTATCGGCAGGAGGGTCAACCCCCCCATAAATGATCCAGGTCCTCCTCAAGGTTTTCATCCCAGGATGGATACATATATTTTTTTCTTGCCACTGTTAGGTTTCATCATGTGCTCGGGGGTCATGCTCTGGGTTTCCGCCACTCGTCTAGAGACAACTTGCGTTGTAATAGAACCTATAGGAATTAAATTGTATTGAACTGATTTGTAAGCGGAAAGAAAAAATGGATACAGAGGAAAGCAAAGTCTTAATAATATATAAATGTAACATAATGTAATATAGTTTACATATATTTCTCTTTTAGTGAATAGTTATTCATCCCATGTGTAACTACACGCAAAAGAAATTTCAGAACTATTCTTCGTTTGAGGATTAGTAATGAGTCATTAGTACTACAAAACTGCATTGACTCTACTGATAAACAGTCCAATAATTAAACAGTCCAACAATAATTATTATTGTGCAGGATTAACACAACTTTGTATTTAATGTATTAACAGTAACTGGTATTTCGTAGCTTTGCATGATTAATAGACAGTTATAGGATAAAGAAAGAGCACATTTTTCTTCAGCTCTGAGGTTTTACATGTTAAGATGCAATAAAACTAAATATATGGTCTTGTAAGGCCTGATAAGGTCAAACCGGATAAACACGGCCTCAGAATGCACAACAATAAATGGCACATTAAACCGTGTAATTAGTTAACAAATACCACGCAATCACATGTGCAAGTAGTGATGGATAATATACCATATCCCACAATTCAACAGTTTGCAGAACCACCTTGACATTGACTCTAAATAGACTAATGAGGATATAGATATTGGATGGAAACCACAATAAAAATTTGCTTTGTTGTTATAAAACCGTAAAACCTACCTTCTTTGTCCTCTTCTTATTAATAATAATTAATAATAATGCTCTTTGTATTATTGTTGCATGTTAAAAAATGATCAGATCATGTAAAATCATGGAAGAAATTTAACTGAGCAGCTTCATTGGTGGTTGTTAAGATTGTTCCTACTATGTATCTTTGTGCATGGCTGCGAAACAATTACACACAATGAATAATAATTTACGTTTGAGCTGAGGTCAATCAGCGGCTGTTAATTTCTTCTGTGTGCAGCCGTGAAGTCGTAAATTGTTCCCAGTTCAAAGAGCTGGGCTCTAATTCTGGAGACCAAGTTATCTATCTGGCTCAAATATTAACCATCACATGAATTATTGGAAGGAACGCGTACTAAACTTTGTACTCGGGTAAGCTTCTGCTAAATATGAGTGAGGCGTGGATTAATTTGTAACCAGCGCAGTTTTGCAAGAGCATTCCCCCGTAGCATCAGGAGCCAGTCAGGTTGTGTGATCTTTCCGGGCCTGGAGTGCAACAGGAAAAGCAATGAAAGCTTAATAAGGAGGGGTGTTTGTTACTCAGTGGTCACCAGCGGTTAGAATCCGCCAAGTACAAGCTGTTGACACTTGATTGTTCAGTTCTCGCATTAGAAACTGCAAACGGATCCTGTGCCATTTTTGCTGTTACATTCCCTCCAGTCCAACCATTCCAGGACATCTACACATACGGGTAATGAAGTGAACTAACTGGGAAAAAATGCAAGAATCAGCATAGACCAGTATCCATTTCCTCCCTTTACTCTTTTATGACATCATGACCTGGCGTCAAGGAGGATTGAATATCAGAGTCCAACAAAGACAAACAGTCCACTGAAATGGACGTATAGCTGTGCAACTGTATATCTATGTATATATGTTTAAAAGTATATATATTAGTATGTTTATTTTCATTATTATTACATTAGTAGTAGTATCATCATCATTAGTAATAATAGCATTGTCATCATCATACTTAATGCTAGTTTGTCTGTAGACGTCTAGATTATAACCTCACAAAAATGGCTTTTCCCTCAAAGTTAAATCATTACTTTGCAGCAGTATAACATTAACAAATGAGAGCTTCATTAAATAAATAAAATGGAAAAAGAACAACAACAAACATTCAACAAACTGTTGTAAACTAAAGATCTAGAGATCGTGTGGGAGCTCTTCACGCAGGTGAACTTTCTCAGTGTGCAGACAGAAAAAGGAAACTTGGGGCCAGCAGTGAAAACTTCCCGGACGTAGAGATACTCTTTCATGATAACATCTCTAGGATTACACCGTCTGTCAATAACAAGAATCACTTCCTCTCTTCCTTTTCTTTTTATTGCTCTGTCAGCGTTCTCCCTCTGCTCCTGTAGCATAAAATCTTTGCTCGGAAGTGTTCGGTTCGGTTTCCTGGTGAAACATATCACAACTGCGTTCCCAACAAGGTTTCTATGACACTTATTTCTTTAAATTGCAGGCTATTCTAGCATCTAGTGTTTTCTTGACTCTGGAACCTTTCATCTGTTGAGATCAGGTCTAACTGGAGCCTGTCCAGGATGGACCCCTGACTTTCACCCAAAAGGAGTTGGGATAGGCTCCAGCAGACCCCTGTAACCCTGCATACAAATAAGCCGGTATAGATAACAGATGGATGGAGGATATAATTCCAAACTCCAGCCTCAGGGATAATAACTATACCAGCTCAAGTTATCAGCTTTTCAGACAAACACACGGCTTAGATGAAACACATCAGTCGAAAGCTTTGCCAAATGCATTCAAAAAATTATCTTTTGTGCCCTTGAAACATTTCAAATTACCATTTAAAAGGCTTTTTTTTTCTCCAACTATATAAGGGGGAAAAAACACTGAAACACATGCAAATGTGTGTAAATTAGCTTTCCAACACTTTCACCACAATTACCTCACAAAGTACATTTTTTTCTGCAGCTTTATATGCTATTTCTACAAATTTTGAAGTAGCACTTAACGGGTTAGGATGAACCATTGCAATCTAAATACAGCTTCTTTTCTCAACTTTTCACAACATATTAACTAGTGCCTTTGAGAGAGGACATTTTAACTTTCCATTATGATACTCTGTCAATTATTGACCTCTGGAACATTATGGTGTGGTCTTGGATAGTGAAGAAAAGGCCTTAAGACATTCTCTCTTCAATCTAATTTGATTATTATTATGATCCTTATTATTATCATGATTATTTTCATTTTTATTATTATTAGGATTGCAAAGTGGGAGAAAGTTCTGGAAAATATCTGGTAAATTTCCAGAAACTTTCTGTGGAAACTACAGCTAGAGAATTTTGGAAATATTCCAAATTGGAAGCTTACACAGGAATTATGGGAATTTGGGGAATCAGTGTGATTTAACGAGAATGAACTGGAAATTTAAAGAAACTGATTAATATACCAACATAAACATATACATTTTGTTTGGTTGCAAAAGAATGTAATTGGGGAAAAAAAAGCAAAGCATATTTATCCGTAAGTAGAACTCTGTTGCGAACCTTTGAGTGTGTTTTCCTCAAAAGTGACCAGCCTATAATGGTTGAATTAGTTTTAACAGTTGATGGTTAAACTGTAAAACCATAGCTCAAATGCCATATACTCATAATATCATCAAAACTTAAGTGACTTTGTGTCGACTTTGAGTCTTCTGCCTCAAATGTGTGGCCTCAAGAGTCTGTGGGTTGTGGGCTCAGAAAAGTAGCTTTACTATTTCAGAATTCATGAAATCCTTGTGCATGTGACGGAGGAATGCACAATGCATGTAGGGGGCATGGCCTCAATAGCCCTGCCGTAAATAGTGTGCTATGCCCCTGTGATTGAGGGATAGCCTCTTATACTCCATTGTACTCTCATCAAATCTGATTCTTTTAGTCAAGATTATGCTGTGAAAATGTCCAGTTTATTCCCATTAATTCCCATGGAAAGTTTCCAACTTTGAAAATTCCCAGAATTTTCCAAGCCTCATAGGTTCCACTCAAAATTCAAAGCAGAGAAAAATGTGCTTACTTGAACTGATTAGTGAAATATCTCATACATGGCTCAGGAAAATGAGTAGGAAAATATTAACCACCTACAACCCTTGCTGGTTTCTCTGTCTGTCTCGCAACCAGTTAAAGCAGATGGTCGGCCTCCCTGAGTTCTGCTCTGCAGGAGGAGTTTTAACCTTTTTTAATTAGCTTTTGTCTTCCCCACTGTTGCCTCATGTTTTCTCAGAATGGTGACTGCATGGAAGAGAAGATTCAAAGCAATTTCTATGGATTAGCACTGTGTGAACTTTGAATCTGGACTGGATTGGAATAAATTAGATTAACTGAATTACAAGTGATTCAGCTGAAATGGAATATGATTAAAATGTTTTTGATCACCTTTGAATGGACTGTACCAGATTGGTCTTCTTTGTAAAGTGACTGATGACTGGTTTTATACTGGTTCTATACAAATAAAAGCAAATTAAAGTGAATTTAATCAACTTGGATTTGGAGATGTGGGCCACAGGGAAACGGTGATTTGGGAGGTAGGGAGGGCTGAATCGTGGCGTCATTGGTTATTTTAAAAATTAGTTATTGGGGCTGCTGGGTGCAGGTTTGACTCCTGGCCTGCAGCCCTCTGCTGCATGTCTTCCCTACTCTCTCTCTGCCCCACTTTCCTGTCTCTATACTGCATAAAGGCCACTAGAGCCACAAAATGAGTTATTGGGTTTCACAACATTAGTGATTATTGGACTGCATTTTTGCAGCACGTTTTTAGTAATATCTTGTAATAAGTAGGACAAATTAAGAAACAAAGGGTGATGTTTACAGTACTAAGTTTTATTTCTCTGCAGATAAAATTAACCCAAGGTGTTTTATTTTTCACATTTAGTAATATCCACCTATGTTTGTATTTCATGCCTGCAACATAGTCCAAAAATAGATTTGCACTGGGACATTTCCTCCTGGTAATGATGTGAAAGAGAGAAAATAACATATAATTAGCGTCAGCTATGTGGTCAATGCATTGCTTTAAAAAAACCCTTGTCAAGCACATTTGCTACCTCCATAAATGTCACATTAAACGTCACCGTGGAAAAAAGGTCACCTCATGATAACCTTGACCATGGGAGGTCTTAATGTCTCTAATATCTGCAAAGTCACAAAATGTACCTCAGGTCACAGATCATCCAGATTATTATCAATAACATGTCCAAAAGCCCTTCTATAATGGTGTCGGCTGTGCGATGGCAAAAGTAATTTACAATTCCGCGATGGCCTCATAAATACAGCAAAATGCACTGCACAAAAGTCTTCTTGGTTTTTTTTCTCTCTTGTGTGGAAAAGCTCGAAATAACAACCGAGGCACAATTAAAACAGGAGGTATTTGCTTATATTATATCTTCAGTCTGTGTTGGTTAAAAACATAACACTGCAAGTAAAGCAGTTCCATCCCTCAGATCTGGACTCCAGCTGAAATGCCAGATCCCAGTTTCCTGCAACAGAACGTACTATGACATTCCTTTGAGTGTTTCACCTGTAAACAGCTGCATAGCACATATGCTGGGTTATCAGGTGCACGGGCAAGGTCAGGTGCTTCGTCTGTCGTACAGACACGAGTGGAAGTGACTGTCCAAAGGCGGGAAACGTGATCCCGCACCATCGCTTCTGCATTCTTAACTTAACTGGATGAAAACTGCAACTATATATACATTTTTTAAAGCAAATATTCCATTTGTAACGATTCTGACTCAGATTCAATAGTAAAGTCCATTCACGAAAAGAAATATAGCATCTATTCACTTTGACATGTAAAGTACTAGTTCTCAAAAAAAGACATCTCAAGGCACTTTACACAGAAAGTTTACAAAAGTTACATATGAAAAGTCCGATTTGGTGTAATTCAAGGATAATTGCATTAATTTATTCATGATCTAAGTCAGGATCCAATTCATTCTGATTTATAATCCAATTCATGATTTAGTTCATTCCAATTGATAATCAATTTATTTCAAATGAGTTCAAACCTTGAAATTTGTGTTATGCTAATGCATAGCAGTTCATTCACATGTACGCGTACATGCTGTGTCATCTGCGTGGGTTTCCATTGACTTTGAATGGGGTGACCTCATCCACTGCCAAAATGAATTGTAGGTTGTGACGGGTCCTGTGCTTCCATCGGGAGTTGAGAAATTTTCAGCTTTCGACACATCAATGCATCAGGGGTAGACAGGAATTAAAAACACTTGGCAATATGGTAAACTATTTCTTTTAACTGAAACATTGATAAACATCCAGAATACAAGTCTCTAAGACCAGATCATGAGGTCATAAGCAAAAAAAAGAGTGTGGGAAATGTCCCAGGGCATTAAATCAAACGCACTGATCACCATAGCAACCGCTGGGTATGGCAGTAGATGCGCATGCGCACTCACGTACTGCTGAGTGAAATTTCCAGTAGTTAGCACATAAGTAGTTTCTTTTCCGAGCTGTCCTGTATCGTAAATAACATGAAACACAACTGCTTACTCTCCTACTGATTTTAATTGGAACATTTTGCAACGAACGTAAAGACATTAAACGTGTGGTAGACGTTTCAAAGGCTGGGCGTAGAGGAAGCCACCCAGCTCTCTGAGGAGAGAGAGAGAGAAGCAGAAGAGAGGGAGATGGCCGGCCAAGGCTCCGTCCAGCATGAACTAAAACACAGGTTAGAAGCAATTCAGAAAGAGTTAAAGGGAATTTTTAAACAAACAAAGTAGTTTGTCCAGTCCTGACTGGTTCTGAATGAGGGCTTTATAGCAGGCAGCCGCTCTCCCATCTTCCTGGTACTGCAACTGAATCTTTTAGTGGTACGCAGTACCAGACCATACTGGTTTACTTTCCTCCCTGCCCACAGTGGCATCTTGTCTGCAGGTGCAGGTAAACGCTGGGATGGTCAGAAGATGCAAGATGTAATGCTTGGGAGCTGAGAGCAGGGCACAACATCACTATGGTAGGACCTGCTATAGAAGAGTATATTTACATCTTCAATAAACCTATACTTTGACTGAAAGCTTTATCAAACAGAAACATTTTCAGGCTAAACTTACAGCTTCCAGAACACTGACTGGGAGCTGATAACTGAAGGCTCTGCCTCTCATTCTGCTCCTGGAACCTCTGGGAAGCACAAGCTCTATGCCTTTAAGAGCTTTACATGCGTATATGTGAGGAGAATTTTAAATCCTATCCTGAATTTAACAGGACGCCAGTCAAGATAAGCAAAGATTGAGAAAATATGACCTCTCCTGCTCTACATGCTCTACGTCAAGATGTTCAATCAGTGAATGGGAAGGCAAATACGCACCGCACCATGAGCACACAAACATTGAGCAATCACAGATGTAACCACACGCACAGCAGATTACACTGGTAAATCTATGTCGACCACTACAATACGGAGCGACATTCACAAATGTGCCAAAAAGAAACCTCATGTTTACCTCGGGGTCATGTGGAAACGTGTATTGTGGTGTCTTTTCTTTTCACTCCCACACTCCTGACCACATTGAGGTTGGCAATGAGGACAGTGGATGAGGACAGTCACCACAATGTTGATATCCCTTTCAGATTAAGAGTTGTTGGAACAAACATCAGTGACAAGCAATAAAAGTACAGTACTATATTTAGAATATGTTCATCTTAAAAAATCGGTATCGGTTTGAGGGTTCTACACTGTATTTTTCTCTTTCTAGGACCTCTGCACTCCTGATTCTCCAGGGATCTGCTGGAGCTTCTCCGCCAGCTTGAAGGTCACAGCTCTTGACTTACCTCAGCAAGTGTCCTCTAAAACAGGAAGTGCCTGATTCGCCTGACATGCCTCTTTTAATACATTATTACTGAATTTCACACAAACATCAGCAGCGGGGCACGTTGAGGCGTGTTTGGGGTGGTCCACCTAACATGCCACATCTTTATTTTGATGCATATCGCTCAGACTGGTGCTGGTTGGGTGCACTCTGGGCTCAATACGCTCATATCACTAACAACCTTTGAGATCACCTGCTTTACTAAAGTGTGTCTTTACCAAACATTTTATCTGATGTCCTGACTGTATGCAAAGAACTCATTGTCATAGTTAATTTTTTGATTGAACATGGGCTGGCACTTTTATGACTTATTTTGCTTTCCTGCAGATAAATAGTCTGAAGGAGGTTTAATATATTTATTTTAGCATTTATATAGGTATAAGCAGTGCAGGTATAGCTATCCAGACCATGAAAGGTTTTGAAATTAGTGGTCATGCTACTAGTAAGTACTGATTTTCCCAAAATGGGAATTGGTCACAGCGCCCATGTGACCATCTGTTGGATACGTTGCAGAATGGTGGGGACTTCAAGGTTTCATAGCACATACTGATGGTGATTTCAGCGGCAGTAAATTCTTTTCCTGGTAGAGTTGATGTCGCAATGATGGAAGTGGCAGAGGACCTGAGTACTGGAGAAAACACGTCTTTCTGAGAACAAGATTAACAGGTTTATCCAACTAGAAACTAGAGGAAGATCACATCTGAATGTTAGCCAACTGGAAGCAAACAACAATATGTCAGAAACTATCGGGAAGACCGTTATTAACTGCAGATACTGAGAAGTAGTTGTTCCTTGATATTTCCAGGGACAAAGACACACACACACACACACACACACACACATAAACCTGCAGGAGAAAGTCATAAGTACTTTTTGTTACTTCACAGCAAAAAAAGTTGTATTTTATAGTTTTTACTCAAATTTCTTCTTTGGTGCTACTTTTTTAACACACCAAGTCATTGGTCCAAGTCCTTATTTTGCAAGTCTCAAGTCAAGACAGGCAAGTCTCGATTGATTCAAGAGTTGAGATGTTGTGACAACACAAATGAATGGATTTGTGTGCACTTTTTAAGGTCAACTTGCTCGCCTCTTTACATTTTGTCAAGTCATGCGACTCGAGTCCACACCTCCCATGTCCTGTCACTGAAGCACTTTAAGACTCTATGTTTTTAACAAAGAAATCAGGCCATAGAAGTAATATTTTATTCCCACTTACACCAGCTATATGTTGGCGTCCATGATTGTTTTAAGTAGACGGTTCTCTTGCTTCTTCCCTCTGTGACGTCAAACCATGCCGGCGCTGATGGTTGTACATTCGTCTTCTCATCATCATGAGCTTTGAATGGGCTGACTGAAACGCTAAGCACATTTTATTTCGTTCTGGGGTCACGTTTATGAAAATAAAATAAAGATTTTCTCTACTTATGAGTGTGTGTTTTACTGTCAACAGTGTCTTCCAAATCAAAAGCTCAACCATGCAGTGGCAAGAAGGTGTATGTGAATAAAAAAATAGCCTTGCAAGTACTGTGCAAAGCCCCTTTTAACCTTATTCCAGGTTCTGCAAAGCTCTTTACATTATATATTATCATTTACCCATTCACACAAACATACTCACAATACATCCCCTTTATCATACAATTAGTGAATATACAGCTTTGATTTTTACATTTATATGCCACTGAGGGCATCCTGCCCCAGAACTAAAGATCGATCCACAAGAGGACTTCACCAACTGATCCAGGGTCATTGTGAGGCAGAGTGTGGAGGTGACTGCTTATCTACATTATCATTATCATCGTGCTTGCCTGTTATTCTGACCTGCTAAAGATGTCATCGCATTTTATGGCAAACTAATGCAGGAAAAACAGTTCATTGTAAAGGGGGTTATCAATACTGTAGTATAATCGTAACTTCATAACGGTATTCAGCTAGTTTCGTGTTAAAGACAGAACAGAAATATGCTTCCGAGATCAGACTTGCTGATGTGTGTTCTCTGTAGACAGGATATGTACAGTCTGTTTCATCATTGTATTTGTTTTTTTCTGTAAATGGGACCCATGCAGGCCCAAAACAAGATGGATCCTTTTCACCTTGAGTCTACCACTCCCCCACACACCACTACATAGTCCACATGTTTACTGTGTACACAAGCTGACAAAAGGCAGCAGTTGTGTCTAGGCGTGGTCGCTGTCAGGCATTAGGGTATGCTTTATGAAAGTGATCGGGCTTCATCTCCATGGCTACTGAACAAGCCGTGCTTTTTTAAATTGCAGTGCGATGTTTACTCTCACATCATGAGAAAAAAACAAAACAGGAAATTATGATTTTATCTGCATAAATCATGACCCAATACTGGTTGAAGCCAAGTACACGGTGGCAGCGAGGTTCTCAGCAGTTATCAGAGCTTGTCTCAGCTTGTCTGCAGTGGTCGGCAGGGGTTTCCTGTACAACCATTAGTGAGAGAAAGTTTAAACAGTCATTGCACGGAGTTATAAAGCACTGTGGCTTATGAAAAAATATTTCACTGTAAATATTGCTAGTCCAGCCTGCTTCCCTGAGCTTATTAACACTAAAAAAAATTGCAGAATTCCTTTCAAATTACTTCTGTAAAAAGTGAAAATAAACTACAATGTGCATTCATGGTATTGGAACTGATAAAAGTGTGGCACGATAAAACAGTGACGTTCTGACTCTGAATACTTTCTCACACTCAAACCAGAAAAACCCCACCACATAAAGAGTTGAACTTCAGGTTTTCATGTCCTCTATGTTGTAAATGTCCAGCGAGTCATGAGTCGATTCGCTTTACTCCAACTCAGACGTTATCATAACATTTCTAAACTAAGCATGAAAAGTAAGGAAATTTGTGTTTGGTAGATTATTTCTTCAGTGTAACAAAATGTCTTGACAATAAAGCCTGTTTATTTCCCTTTTAAGTGTTGCCACACTTGTAAGGAACATGCATTTGTGGGTCGAACAGCAGACCTGAGGATGTGGGCTGCACACATGAAAGATTTGCTGAGCTCATACACAAGTTTCCTTACTTTTTGTGCTTAGTTTGGTCTTGAAATATATATTGTAGCAGTAAAGTTAAGGTATTGTGACAACCAAATTGACTAGAAGTCAAGGAGATGCATGAGCTGCTAGCTACTCTGCAGTTTTCAAATCATCAGGGTAAGTGTTCAGCAGTTATTCTGCTGCTGAACGGCCAACGCATGATCTTTCTTTTTATACATAATACCTATGTAACACTTTACAATAATATTTCACAACACTTCCTCTACACAACACTTTGGATTTTCTTTCTTTTTAAGTACAAATTGATAACATTTCTTGACATGTCAGTGATTTATTTTTCTGAGAAAGTACTAGATATTGCGCAAAACCATGTACTTGCTAGTCATTTTAGAGGGTGAAGAAGTGAGCCAGTCCAGTCCACTCCACCTCCTCCCTCTTCTGCTGGTTGTGCCTTGTTAAGAAAGTTTGCTTTCACACCTATAAGGTCATTTAAACAAAATAAAACAAAACAAAAAAACCTCACAGCTGAGACAACTTAGCTGAGACCTTGAAAAAGAGGTAGTCTCAGTCTGAATCATCTGGAAACCTCTGACGCGGTCCTTGTTGTGAGAGAGCATACGGAACCAAAGCAGGACCAATCACATGATTTGGGGGCACTGAATTGTGTTCCGACTTTTGTTTCTGCGGGATTAACTCTGAGCTAAATCATGTATAAGCTTACAGTTCTGTGAGAATGAATTATGGAAAAACATGGAGTCTCAGGAACATGCTGCGTCAGATAGAAACCATAAGTACATGCAGTAAAAAGAATCACCAATACAACATCATCATGTCATAAAATAGGAGGATAACAGCCTGTACACCATTTTCTTCCTTCCTCTTTTGTTTTTTTCTTTCTCTTTCTTGTTCACCAGCAACACACATCTGACCAATGAGATATTGGATATTGTTGCTTGATTGGAAAGAAACTCAGCCAAGGGGGAAGTATTGTTAGAGATCTCAAGTGATTGGAATCACTAAGGTGTGAAAGAACCCTGCAAATCTGATAAACACACACCAAATATCATGCTCTCAGACTGTTAAGAGTTCTTTAGTTGGTGGTCATTTCAGACCCTTATGTATGCGCTACCATGAGCAGAGATTTTATTAGATTTTTCAAACACACATCCCCTTTAAATTCCTTCGGCTCTTTTATTAAACCTTTATTCCACCAGAAAAATCCAAATGAAATTAAAAATGTCTTTTGCAAGAGAATCCTTTATAAGTACAGTGGTTACAAAACAAGTTAAACGCAAACATATGACATCGTTGGATAAGGAAAGGAGAGGCCCATAAACAACAAAAAGAAAAAAAAAGTTTGGCACCAGTGAATCTGAATGCACATCACACACAATCATGACAACAGCTACAACTGAGAGAACTATGATATAATATAATATAATATGAAACAATACGATACGATACAATAAGATATGATACGATACGATACGATACGATACGATACGATACGATACGATACGATACAATACAATATGATATGATACGATACGATACAATAAGATACGATACAATAAGATACGATACAATACAATATGATACAATACGATACAGTACAATAA